>JASANE010010061.1:0-12366 GCA_030248225.1 Trileptium ribeirensis
GTTTTATCCTCTTTCTCTCTATCTCAATCATCATTTTAAGGTTCACGTTTGCCAATTTTACCCAAACTTCCAAAAATTTATTTCCCCTGCCCAAAACTATACGTTTCCCCTTTTCTTTACATTCCCTAAACCTTCTAAATTCCTATCGCATTTCTACACCACCCTACCCAATTTTCATTGTTCCAACATGTTCCATTTTCCTTCCTTCAAATTCTAAACCTTATCATTTCCCCTTCCCACTTCCGGTAATAAATACCTGTTTTCCCTTTCGAAATATCCTGTTTTCGTTTTCTGCTGCACTCATAACCTCCCATGTGTCAACTTCAGGGGCCGAAGTATAATGCATGCCATGCCGTTCTCGATTATACTAAACCCAAGCCTTAGTATTAGCCTAAACTAAGGTCCCTATATGAGCATGTACTAAGCCTAAGTCGGGGGCTGCCGCCCCCAAACCGCCCACTCTAAGCTGTTCCTTTTTTTAATATAATAACGTTCAGCCGCTGAAGTTGACATGGGAACTCCCATCCACTATATTTTTTATCATTTCCACTTCCTTCTTCAAAACCTTTTCAAAAAATACCTCCTTAACTTACATTTTCCCAAAATCTTATCAAATTTCCTTTTTCTTCTTAATCAGTTCCAAATTTCCCATTCCTAACCACACGTTTCCTGTCTTCCCCTTCCACAAAACATCTTATTTCTCTATTCCATTCCATGCTATGTCCACCAATTTTCCTCTAGTCTTTTATTTCCCTTTAATTTTAAATTTTCCAAGATCTATCTTCCCAAAAATTCTTCGCTTTACAAAATTTTATTTTGCGACCCTTCCTTCTCCTCCTATCCTTGCAACCCCTCTCCTTACTTCCGATTTTTCAGTCAAAATCATTAAAATTTCAGGTTTTCCTTTTCCCAAAATGTAACTACCCCTCACCCTGCGGCAGTGTTGGCATGCTACTGAAGTTTTCTTTTATTTTGTTTCTGTAGTTAGATATCGCGTAAAATTGGGCGAGAATTGGGAGTGAACTTTGTATTTACGTTGCACATTGGAGTGTTAGGCTAATGTCAAAAGGCAAATGTATGAGAGCAGGGCACAGCGTAGGCTCCATACTGAATAGCTAATCGGTATAGTGGTTCACGGCACTTGTTACAGTAACGACGGAAACGAGTCGGTTAGACGGATAACCTTGAAGTACAGCACGGCGAATAGACGGATGTCTTGAAGTACAAGTCAATGGAACGCTATTTATTGCATTAATCTTGTTCTGTATTTTGTTTTTGTAAGCCTTTAACAATTTCTAGTAAAATTACTAACCCAGGTATACTTGATATATCGATAATCTAACAGCAAAAAGAGTTGCAAACTGTATTCGGATTTAGTCGGAGCCCCGAACGTGAGTCGCGTGCGGATTGCGTTATCATAATTAGCAAAAGTACCACGGAATCGTTTGAAAGCACGAGTTGACGTGCCGGAGCAGTAAGAATTTGGATAGCACATACTACCCGCGAGAGCTAGTACAGAGTACGTGCTAAGCATGGGCTACTTTTCAGATACCCGGGTAACCGACTTCGGGCACCCGACTTGGCGGCTACTGACGTAGTGCGTCGGATACCCCGTACAAGTTGCGGCTACACGGGTAGTGCGTCGGATACCCCGCACATCTGGCGTATACCCGTGTGTTATGTATTTTGAATGTTAACTAGAATTTATTTTCCGCCGTCCTGCCTATTGTCATCAAAATGACTTTAGCAAATATAGCTAACCCAAAAGCTAAATTAGAGAAGTAAAGCAACGCAGTGTATGACGCACACTTGATTCACAAGAAGCCAAGGTTCATATTTTGAATACTGGGAATTGTGATTTGGACACAAGGGTTTTCCTAACAAGTGCAAATTATCTATTAATTATATTAATGTGAACGTTATTGCTCACCGGTATGTGCCTCGGATATTAGTAGCTAACTATTAATACCAGCGTGTTAGCAAATTTAACAGTTTACATTGCAAAAAATTAAAGCGATAATGCAATAACAAAAAACCAGCTAAATAAAATAGCTTAATTTAGTGTCCAATCTTAGCAAATAGGCAACAAGATTCTAACAGATTCATGTCTGAATTCTGCAAAATACATCGTTTATATTATGCTATTGTAACAACAGTGGCGCAGCTGCGTGGCGCAACTTCCTAACACCATGCTCATACGACCCCGGCTATCGTAACCTCAAGGGTGGACCGTGAATGCTAAAATTTTGACCCTATTCTTGGCCAGACCCAGGAAGCTACGGAGCTTAGCAGGCCGCAGGCGCGCTTCACGGGGTGTGTTCGGACCCCACCCGATTGTTGCGCACGTTTCTAGTTTCTGGCATGATTTCTGAGGTCCGCCAGGGAGGCTAGCACCGACACCTGCTCACAGGTCATGGTGCCTAGCCGCTATTCCTATCTTAGACTCATCGGAAGTTGTTTAATTCTAAATAGTGTTGTTAAATGTTGGGCTAAGAATGAAAATGTCCTTAGAAATTTGAATCTCAAGTTGATTTGCCTAATTAGGCTCTTGATATGCTCCGTGCTAGAGCATTGTAGTTTACGTGGCCCCCCACAGGGTTCCGACAAGCCCTGAAAGTTTAATGTCGGATAATCAATGGCGTGGCATGCTTCCTCAACAAATTCTATGCGAGCGTAGTGGTACTGGGACCAGTAGAAGTTTTAACTCATTAGAATAGAGTGAATCTTTGATGAACTTGAAGTCAATGTCGGAAACGAGTTAAATTTTGCTGGTGTACTCCTGGTATATTATTCCTTGGTTCCAGTCGTAAAACGAAATAACTAAGTTAGAAGGCCATGCTCGTCAGGGCTTGTGACATTCTCGCCCACAAGCCATGGCAAGCAACGCCTGCTCGTCCGAGCGGACAAACCAGAAAAATCCCTATCGTCTCGGTGTAAATCAAGGCTGTACTCGGTGTCAATGATACAAGTTTATTTACATGATTAAATTTTATCGTGGGGACGAGTGTTTGTGACCAACTATCGGGGCGAACTAAGTGAATCGAATTGGGGAAGCCTAGCAGCAGCTCGCAGTGGTCGCTTAGGTCCGATAGACTATGGGGGACAAGACATTAAAAAGGAAAACATGAACGGAGTGTGCAGATACCCGCGCGTGCGCGGACTAGGGGCGGTTATCCCTGCTCTATCCCGATGTTAGCGATTATTTCAGCTATGGGGCACAGCAAGCAGAGGCCCTAGAGTGCTTCAGAAAATGCTCCTTAACATACCACTTCAAACGTATGATGACTGACATTAGACTAGGTTACGGGAGGGAGTAGAGACAGGACTTGGCTATGCGAGCTCGACCCTAGCGACACTAAAAATAACAGGGTCCGGTTGTTACTCAAAATAAATCCGACTGTTGTGCCTACAGAATAATTTACGATATCGTCTCCGATGAATTTGTCTGTCAAAGGTACGACTGACCGAAGGTGAAAACGATTGAATGAGGGGGCGGAATAATTCGTCCATTCCACAGCGGTGGGGGTTGGTCGTAGCATAAAAACAACACTAGGCGGTTTCCTGAACAATCTCTGGGCCGCCCTCCAGGGGCTAGCCTGGTTGATTAGTTTAGTTTGATTTCTCTGCTGGAATTTTGGTGGGGGCAAGATTTACTGGCTGAACGCACCGAGCCGAGGGGTGAATCGGCCTTATTTCCCACTCTGGGGGACGTTTTGAAGGGTCGGGCCAGGGGCGATCGACCTCGGACGCACGCATTCGCGTCTTTTGTTTTCTCTTTCGTTGCTGTTCCGTTGCCTCTCTCTATTCCTACCTTTTCTTATTACACTGCAGTATTGCAGTGTCTCAACTGCACTGTAGTGCAGTTGAGTTATCATCGACTTAGTAGTCAATGGTGTTGTGTTGTGCTGACTGGTTAATACATATGATTCTGCAGCGGGCTTAAATTCCCCGTGCAGGATCGAATCATGATACGGGAAAATGAACTGGCAAGCGCTAAAACTATGAAGAACTGAATCTGAGCAGACATGATATATAGCCTAACGGGCAACTCAAGATAAAAGTAAAAACAAGCTAAACTCAGCGATCAGCTCGCTCCAAAAAGAAAACGGGGTTTTGCACTCGCTCGGTTTGGGACCTAAAAGGCCAGAGCGAGTCAGTAGTTTTCTTTGTTGAGGTGGGGAATGAATAAATTTTTATTTTAGCGGCGGGGGCACGTAATGTCTCCCCCGCAAAAGCACTGAATGAAGGCTGCGATAGTTCCAGCCATCGGCTTATTAATCCATGCTCAATTTTAGACATTAGCCCCGAGAGAAGACCACGTCATTATGTTATAGTGAACACTTGTAAATTTAATGGTCCTAGTAGAGTAGCTTTGGGGTGCGACGGCGGCGTTTTAATTACAAACTGTTTGCACGCGGCACTAATTAGGTCTGGCGGAATTTGCGGATGGCTGGGGGCATCGTCCCGCCGGATATTCCTCATGTTCTTTCTGGGCGGGTGTAGTTGTTCAGCATCGCTTCGGTCAGCCGTCCTAATGAAATTTGTTCAAATGAGATGCCTACCGAATCCGTCTACATGTCATAAAGCCAGAACCAAACAATTGAACTGAGGCAATTCCTAGACAACATTCCGCGTAAGCAGTAAACACCTTAAACTCGCGTATCAAGGAGTTTGATCGGTCTTTTATGTTTTTCTTAACTCAAATGGAATAAAAGAAATTTTAAGGGCTTCCTAAAGCCCGACGGAGGCTAGTCCTCAGTCCCTAATCTGCGTTTCTGTTCAGGCTCAAACACGGCATGAGCGTTGAACAATCCACTACGCAACAAATTTGGAAAACCACCAAACAAATCACTGAACAAGCCCCTATTTTGTGGCGTGCACGTTCAATAAATTTTACCGTGGTCGGCTCAGGAAAATTCGACAGTCCTAACTCAAAAGAGACAAGTCATGTAAAATCTGGACGAGAAGCGTCCATTTTGTGGTGCCCTACCTAAGACCACGGGGAACCAGAAAGACTTCGAATTGGTTGATCAGTCCTCACTACGCTCTCTACGAGTGTACCCTAATTCGCCTAACGCCTCCTACATCGGAACTCGATTTTAGAGATTGATTCCAGATAAGGTTGTGTGTAGCATTTCGATGGGGGTTGGGGTAAGAGCCCGAACATGAGTGTTTCTTCCTACAGGCGAGGGGCGTGCTACCTTCAGAAGGTACATAAACGAACGGCCTGTTACACATCAATTGACAGGGAAATTAAACCCCTGCCGTCACTAGCCCTTCCTCACACTTACGGCCGTTGATCCATGGGGCAGCGCCAGCTGAACCCCTTCGCGAGGTATACACCTACGCGGAAATCTTGCGTCCATCGAGTCGATTCGAAGCAAAACCGAAAAGCGAAGGAAAAACAGAGCCGCATGAAAACCAAACACTTCAAATAGTGCGTCGGAGCCGGTCAGTAAAGTCGACCGAACTCCGCGCTGTCGAAGTCCAACTGATTCTAAGATTCGACGCGTTGGTCGTAACCTCGAAATCTTCGCCTGTAATATAGGATAGCGATTTTGTCGCTATCCAATCGTCGTTGGTCGTTTAACGCCCACTTTTTCGGGTTTCTTATTCAGCGTCCAACTGGGAACACTTCCGGAAACTCAAATTGTGACGGCTACCGTAAGCTGCCGATACCCTTAGAGAAAGTCGGCATCAATTAAATTTGCCGACATCAAATTTGAACCATCCGAGTACTCGGAAGTTGACCATCTGTGATTTTCGTCCCGATTTTCTCATGAAACATGAGCTTTTAAGCTTTAACTTCCTACAATTAAGGCAGGATGTTCATTGAAATCCGAATCTTATGTACTCCATTTCCTGTCCCAGATTGGTTGGGTCAATATCGTCGACTTCCAGGACACTCGATCTCTAAGCTTTTTGAATTTGTTTGCTCTCTTCTTCTTGGTCTAACCACCAACTCGTCGCCCCACTCAGCGACCAGCAATCAGCTGAAGCTCTAATTGTTTGGCGACCCCATCTGCTACGTCGCCTTTGTGGTTTAGACTTGCCGCCCTCCTAATTAAGCTAGACTTAACTTAGCCGATGACCCTCGTTCGTGAGGACATCGTAAAACATCGAGGAAAAACGAGCTAATTTACGATTTTCATGCGACTACCTATGTTTCAAAGTCTCGCTGGGGACAAACCCCAATGGGCTCCCAACTGGTCAGGGGCCCTACTCCAAGGCTTCTAGGGTCCGCGGGAGGGCCCTAAAGTACCCCCGTTCGTCCTAATCATCCGTATTTTGTCCATCCTTAAAACTCTTAACTTTTGTCGCTTTTTCTATGTGGCGTCCTTGTCCGTCCGATCTTATGTTGTGTCCTTATATACATAAATATATATATAATACTTACATATAAATACAATATATATAAACATATATGTCTACACACATGGATACACATATACAAAAACACACTACACACAGTAGATATAGCGGTGTCCTGAGCGACAGAAAGGTTGTTCAATATAAATACACAATCACAACACACCAACAACAACAACACGACGACGAAGAAGACCGACCAAAAATTTCGGTTAGAGAGAGCGAGGACAAGAAGACAGAAGGACAACGAGGACCCGAAGGGGGCGTGGGAAGGGAAGCGGAACAAGGGATGTCCCGGGGCATTTTCGATGGGCTGGGGTAAAATTCGGTCCCCGGACGAAGAATGGAGTCGATCGGTACCAAACATGAGGGGAAGTCGTAATAGCGGGTCGGAACCCACCTATGTGTTCCTATATATAAGTATGGGGAGCTTTAGGGGGCTCTCCTGCGTTAACAGTTGGGCGGAGCGACGCCCGCCGGGAATCGTTAGACTCGTCGTTCAAAGATGATTCAAATGAGGGGTGATATCGCTGGCGGAGCGGCAGGGTTAAGGATTGTGTTAAAATTACAACGATTAGAGAGAGTAGCGGCTACGGTAGGGGCGCTTTCACCGGCCGTCCCAGGTTAACGGGGCGGAGGACCGTGACCAGGCGGGTATTTTTGGAGATTTTTCGTCGAGACGAATCCAATGAGGGGCGGTTCGCCCAGGTTGGAGTTCAGCGTAAAATCTCGAATAATCGGTACCCACTAGTGGTTGGCAACAGAGATCTAGGCACCTTTAAGTGGCTACAGCGGGTCAGCGGGGGTTCGGACGGGGGTCCGGCGCACGCCGTTGGACTCGTACAGCCACAATGAACAAAACGAGGGGTCGCATGCACCGGTTCAGAAATGATGTGAAACAACGAGGCTGTAAATAGGTGGGGACTGGCAGCAGTTACATGTTGCAACGGGGGAGCTAAGGAAACGGGGCGATTTCACCTGAGATAGTCGTCCAAAGGGCACACACACATCTCTATATACATTTATATAGTCTGTCATAAGTATATGGAATGTAACAGTCCGGATTCAACTTTGACAACCCAACTTAGCGTAAGTAGCGGTTGTCTCTATACGTTACAAGCAAGGTTCATGCGTTGATCTTGGCGATTTTGATGTCCCACAATAGTCCCCAAAATGTTCTACCAACCCGCTCCGGTTATTCCCGGATGATACTGCCCTAGACGGGTGCGGGCCATCAAATTAACCCGGTATCCGTCGTTCTTTGTAAGCTCGAAAACTGCCGTACGTGTAAAGTAAGTTGTTCGTGAATGGTGACTTCCGTGACCATTGCTTAATATACAGCTAAAACCAAGTAAACTTAATATTTTTGATTTCTGTATTAATAAACTTGTTACTTGAACGTGCAGCCAGGGGCCTCCTATTCCCGGACGGCCATAACCGTCAAAACTTTAGCATATAGTATCTGCTGGTTGGGTTTCAGCCTAACTTCCAGTTTCCATCGGTGTGGGGCTCCATGTCCAGTCTTACGCGTCGGTTGAAACAGTTTAATTCTCTCGAATTCAGTCAAACAACAACACTCGTCCCTGTAATAATTCGACAACTATGATGTCAGATATATTCACGGCATAATTCACAACATTTTATAATACATTAATACATTTTTATAAAAAAGGAACCATTAATGATATACGGCATAATACATAACATTTTTATAAAAATGAACCATAATTGATATACGGCATAATACAAGACATTTTTATAAAAAGGAACCATAATTGATATACGGCATAATACATAACATTTTTATGAAAAGGAACCATAATTGGTATGTACGGTAAAATTCACAACATTTTTTATAAAAGGAACCCTGACTGATATTTTTTATAAAACGAACCATGAATACTCCGTCGATTTTGTAACATGGTTCTCCGTGATTCTGGAGCTGAAATCATGAAAACGCTCGTAACGGGGCCGGAACGGACCTGTTACACTATAACGTAAAAGTATTAACTTGATTGGCCAATAGAAATTACAATGGTTTGTAAAAACCCCATAAAATAATTGGAGCAACCTGTACAATAGTATCTGACTATATAATAAACTGCATTCATGGGCACAGTGCGCCGGTCAAACGTGAGGGGCGCTGCCCCTCCAAAAATTGAGGGAGACCGGCTTGCGTCCCGCGTGCTGTGCGCTATATTGCATTTAAACCATCTAAAATAGGTTTGTGTAAACTTTAAACGTTTTGCACGGGTGGAGTACCACTTTTGAAGGCCGACAACGGATGTATCCGGGATGTGAAAAATACAAAATTTAAATGTGTATTCATTCACTGATTTATGCGTAAGTTGCGATATCACAAAAATATGTGTAGAGATAGTTGCATATATATTAATTTACGTGGTTATGAAAAGCTTAATAAAAATCCCGTTTGCAGATGGTGTCGCGACTATATCTGCTATCAGTGAGGAACTGTTATGCCAACATCAGTAACATGGTGCCACGGAGCGCTGCAGCATCCAGAAAGCTTGTTGGGATGCACGAAGATAATTGTCACTCCAATGATAAATAGATAGCACGCCGCACAACGCTACGACTTTGTTGTTTTATAATCTGATAAGCGTGATAACGAGAAGTTTTTTTGAGGTTACAACGTTGTGCGGAGCATGCATTTGTGTATAACACATGCATCCGAGTCCCGGGGAAAAGGGTTAGCCGCGTGTCGGGGAGAAGAGAAGCCATGCGTTTGGAGCCTGCTATGCCTCTTCCGGGATAGAGTGACCTGCCTGGATCCCGGGCGGGAGGGTCTGGAACTCAGTGAATGTAACCCTCGATGAGCATGTATGTTTTAGTGTTCGAAGTTTAGATACTCAATTTCAATTTCTTTTTGCTGGCTTCACGTTTATACTGCCTTCTCACAAATAACTGTTGTATGGCATACATATATATGTACTGTGTGATACTTTATTTGTGTGGTCTGGTTTACATATAATTTTAAGTGTATCAATTCATAAATATGTAAATTGCGAATGTCCAAACTATTTTGCATAGAGTTTCATGCAGCGCTTTTCTCTTTTGCCTGCACTTGGCACTGTTGGCCAGAAGTCCTGAAGTACGAAACCAAACCCCACAAATGCTGGCCATGATGAGGCAAGGGATGCAGAGGTAAAAGTGTGCCTAACGGTTTTAATATTAATTTCGACATCGGTTACTTGACTCATTCGCGTTGTCAGCACCACTATAAAACTGCATCAAACTTGGTTACTGACAAATATTTGTGTTGAAACTGGTGTCAAATAAGCGGAGTGTGAGCGCTCAGTCAAAAATTATTTAGCGAGCGCCATAATAACAGTCGAAGTTGTCAGTCTAGAAATATGGCATAAAATAAATCGAAGGAAATGTAGACCAATGAGCATCTAATAACTTTGACCACTTAATATATGGGGTACACCTCACAAAAAATTTATCCAGGGAAGCCGGCGACGATCTGGATGTACTGAGTCACGTGGATGAAGCTCCGGATGATTTTGATGAGTTAGTATATCGACTTTGAGATCGACGTAATGTGCATCTGGAGTTGACCGATAAGATGTCTTACTTCCAGGGCTTGCGGCAAACAACATTGGAACAGGATTTTTCAGATACGCTGTTCATTTACCGGTCAAAGTATATCTCGCTGCTATGGCTAACCGACCGGAGTATACCGAAAGCATGTTAGTCACAATTTTCATGAAGCCTCTTACGTCAGGTATACTTGCAAAATTACTGTCTCGGCAGACCTGTTTTTCCGAGAGTTGGGTCAGCGGTCGATACATATTGAACCACTTCAGAAAACGGACTACGGCAGTTCGCGCGCTCAAAACAGATCAGGTGGTGGTGGAGCTTCAGGAATTGCCCCACTACCATCAATACAGTCAGGTCGTGGAATTAATAACAGAAATAGCTGGCAAGATTAGTTGGTAATGTCCGTCGGGAAACACGCCGGTTCTATATACAGTAATTAGGGTCAAAATAGCATATCACAGCTTGGGTTGTCGAGGTTGACGACATTCCCGCGCCAGTCATCGCGATTGAATGTCGGTAGGTCTCTGCTGGCAGGGCCCTTTAAAGTGATAATAGGAATAGCGGACAGCCACACTTTTCGTGTTATAATTGCTGGATAATGAGAGATAATTGGTGAAACTGTCCCTTCATACCGCAATCGTGTAGTCGCTCACCGCAGCAGTATCCAGAGCGCGCTCTACCTTTATTTTGGCAGCAAACGCAGGACCCGCGTTGTCCCTTGTATCCATCCGGATCAGCACTGTGCAAAGCGTACGGTTACTCGAAAACCGCAGGAATCAGCCACTGTATCAATGCTTAGCCATTGGAGGCAAAAACGAGCCCCCGGAACTATGCATAAAATTTTACAGCGTCCTATTGCGAAAAAGCACCAGAAGCCACGGCAAAAGATACATTAGTATTCAGGGTACTGCGGTTTAGGATACCAAATATCATGCGATCCTGGAATGAATCGGAAGGGTACCCGATCGAGAATATCTGTGTCATTTGGGAGGTGTGGAAGCCACGAACCAGCGAGAGTTCCGCTACTGCAAAGTCTAAAGCGCATACGCGGTACTATGTTGAAGTGGGACTTGGTGATGTCAAAATCATGGATTTGGTCGACACAGGGGCAGAAGCGACTATAATGGTGCCTTATCTAATATATGAGCTGTAGTTCTCGCATTACTCATTAGCACGGGAACATGTACGGTGAACCGGGCTCGACGGGAAGAAGTCGCCTCCATCTGGCGGATGGTTTGTGGCGGAACTGGGGCTGGGTACGGTAAAGCTGCCGGTACGCATTATGGTAATACGAAAATTATCGGCCGGTTTGCTAAGCGACGACGACATCCTGAGTGCATCTGGTGTGGTGATCGATTATTATAATAATCAAAGAATAGTGAAAAAGGATCTTATGCCTGCGTGGAATTGAACGTTGAGACCGCTCTAACCATTGCAATAGATCGTTTGAAAACTTCTGGGGATGAAGGAACAGCGCCTGATATTTTCTAACGGGTGACAAAGGATGATTTCGATCGACGTCGGGAATGTATATGTAAAATCCAAATAAATCGTCGGAGGAAGTAATGAGAAAACAACAAGGGAACCATCAACTTCGGGCAATGTCATTTATCAATCTGGCTATACCGTAATATACCGGATGGGGTCGGGTTATTTTTCAACCTGATGCAGTATCTAGCTTCAAACACCAGTTGTGTAAAACTAAAGTTTGTTCGCCGTCGACTTAAATGAATTTCTTGCGTCTTGCACGTTACTCAAATCGCCCTTTATCTAAAGGTATCGAGACTGGATTTAGGCACCATTACTCTACGTAAATTGAAAGCTTGAAAATAGTGAAATAGCTCTAATACAGTTTATAGCCTAGTATGGCGCTGTGTCCTTTATAGAAATTTGGATGATGATTACGGTCAGCCGTATGACTCAGGAAATGTGTTAGTGGCAGACGTCTGAGCTAAATGAAATATGTAGCGCACAGACAGAAAAGATATTTGCCTGAAGATGTCGCGCAAATAACATAACGCTACAATATCTTTCCGTACAATGCAGCGTTGTGGCTACCAATCACGTTTCTTAGATTTGTATCTTAAGCTGATCATTTTATTACTCCAAAGCTAAAATATAATCTTGAACTTTACTATGTAGGTACTCCAATTCGTGTTGGTTTTCCGAGAATTAGTATAGTATATCAAAGAAGCAGCGCACATACAAAGCTATGTGCATAACTACATTCTATTATTAACTCCGATTATATATGCGTTGTCTAAAAAATTTGCTGAAATAGTTAAGTTGATGAAGTGGTATTTTATCAAATTTTTGATAATTCAATTAATGTCTGATGACAGATGAAACTCGAACACCTGGCGCCACATTTAGATTTTGTACCGGATTTAATACAGAAACTATGTATATTCTCCAATTTAATGCGCTAAACGT
>JASANE010010063.1:0-10781 GCA_030248225.1 Trileptium ribeirensis
ACGTATTGCTCCAGTTATAGTTCTTGTTTACAAATGAACGGCTGTGCGCAGTTTAAGAAAATGATATTGGTAAATATTGATTTTTCAAATGTTTTCTCAAGAGGGCAAACATAGTCTCAGCGGTGACGTCGCACCCTCCCACCTTGGCACACCCTGACTACTTTCCAGTCTGTAACGGCAATCATAGCACAGAAACTTGAAGAAACACGATGAGATAACATTGTATATAATATATATAACGGAAATGTAAGATAAAATTTGTATATATAAAAGGCCTTAGTTTATGGAATTTTTTAGGGCCGTTGATGTTTAAGTTAGGCTACTTTTAGTAAAATTAAGTCAGATAGATTTTTTAATCAGCACCTTGTAATGGTTGGTTCCTGGTGTCAATTCTGATACCTCTGCTGTCATCAAGTCATAAAACGTTTTATTAAATTTAGGTATGCACCAAGCTGAATCTTTGCGAGTTATGAATTATACTTACTGATGATATTAATGCTTGATTGCATGTTAAACTAAGAGGTACCGGTATTGTTTTAGGATTTTTATGCCAATAACCAGTTTCTGAAGTTAATTAGGTCTATATTTACAAAAGTCTAAGTGTTTCTTTATGGTTTGTTGCAACTTCATATTTGTGTACTTAAATCAGACTCAAAAAGGTGTAATGCCTAATGTCTTTAGTAATTTTAATGACGTTGTTTAAAGTGAATGATGATAAAAATACAGTAGTATATTTTTGTATAAACACTTACTGTTAGCTGAATGAGACTGAACAAAAACCGTCTGACATCTCAAAATTATTTTGATTAATGATTTTGAAGCGCCACCTCACTTATGTACAGCATTTCACGTCTCTGAAAAACTAAAAATTCTTCATTTCACTTGCTTAGTATAATAATTTATCTTAGCTGACTTCAAAACTGTTCTGTAGTTTATTATTTTCAACTGTTTTATGCAAAGTTCAGCTCAACATTCAGCGAAAATTTTAGTTGTTTTTCATGGTGGTGTTAACCCTTATACACTGATAGGAATTAATGAATCAACTAAAATGAACTAGCTCTCTGCGCAAGAATGCTCTAATAAATTCAGTTAACGTACTGAAACCGAAGTCAAGTATATTAACATTATAACGGCTTGGACGTTATAGGGAAGAATTTCAATTAAAAAAATTCGTCAAATCATCAACTCTTTTAAATATAAAATATTTTGAGTTGTTTTTATTTCTAATTGAATCTCGTCGATTTCCGCGTAAATTTCAACAAGATAACTTTCAGCTGAATGTTTTCTAAAAAAATAAATGCTGCTCTAAAAAGCTGCTGGCATCGAAACGATTGCTGTTTTGCAATAAAATTAAAAAAGCAGTCAATAACCAAATAGTTCGTGTCCTAAAGTCTCATATTATATATTATGTATCAACATAGTTGTTTCTCTAGAATATTTGAATAATCATTTTAAATAAGATTAGATTCTATAAAGAAAATGAACTTAATCAGAAGCCCGGATATAAACCATAAAGTTTTTCAGTAAGTTTTATTTATTTCTTAAATAAAGATGATAGTGCGCTTGCCAACTTGTCACTACAAGGTCTACAGAGGCAAAGTAACGCTTCAATAGGCAAGAGGTATAAAACCCATCGGTAAAAGAATTATTTTTCAGTCCCTCGTCTGGACTACTGCATAGATAAAAAGCTCCATCTCGACGCAATTAGCAACACGGAAGTGAACACTCGAGTGGAAAAAATAGTAAACCAATTCTAAAATGTTACCGGTACTCGGCCGAAATACCTTTATTAATTCACATGTGCATGCATTCACATTCACGAAATCCACTATTTGCACCCGATTCACATTGCATATTTTGTTTTCCAAATTAAAAATTATTTGGCTCTACCGTCTCCAAGGAGTGAGTGTACTTATCTACAGAACAAAATGCTGAAATCCAACTACAGCCAAGCGGCCCAACAGTAAAACTCAATGAGCGAAATACATACTTATGCTACAGTTGTGCAATAAGCTTGGGCCCGCATTCTATGAAAGTGACAAACATTCATTCGGTTCAAATCCGTCAGCTGATATTAGTATTTTTTTCACAGTCCTTTATAAATCAGACAAAAACGTTTCAATCTTATAAGCATTGAAGAACGCGTCCCATGTCATTTTGAGGGGTCGGACGTTATAACGTTAGAAAAAACAATAGCGTAGAGCGGGTGGCGACAGCCTCCTGACTTAAGGTTAGCATAATGCTCCCATAGGGAATTCAGCTTAGGCTTTGTATATCCAGAACGGCATAGCTTGCGCTGCACTTCTGCCCCTAAATGTTAATACATTGGCCGGAATTGCAATCATTGTCAAGTGAAAATTAAGTTGTACTGTTAAACCAAATGCACTTGGTTGACTAATACGACAAATATTCCATAATAAAAGTTGATCGACCTTTAATATAAATATTTCCGGCAAATCAATTTTTGATATTTAAATTTGTCTGAATTGTTACTCTAAGATAATAATACTAAGGGCAAAGATATTGAGCAAATTCTAAATGGTATAAAAATATTTTAAACCATTTTACAACGTTAAACAGTTCCAGCTTGTTCTTTTCTTTTTTATATCTGGTAAAATAGTTTAAAGGCACGGGCCCAAGCCAAAAACCATTTTGTTTTTGACAAATTATTGTGAAGCACCGCATACTTATGGGACTTTGGGCGCTCACAGTTTAAGTATACACTGGAGATTTGGAACAATCATACGCTTTTCAAATGTTGAAGAACCTGTTTTGTTTTTGTTCAGTACGAATTAAAAACAGACTGAATTTGGTTTGTGTTATAATTCTTAGATATGTTTTGCAATGTATGAAATATATAAAGATCCTTTATGTCTTGAATTGTGATATATATATACTCATTAGGTTAAACTGCATTTTAAGTTACTGCAATTAAATTTACGTATTAAAAGTCTTTAAATGCAATGAAACGTAGACTAAACTGTGTTTGTTAATCTCAATGTCATAAAGTTGTATTAGAACGGTTGATAAAACACATTATATATTATATCATTCTGGATTTAAGAATCAGTTGTTAAAACATAAAGAATCTGGTAGCCCCTAATCGACAATGTAACAGGTTCCATTTGGATTTATTTAGCGTAGCTGTGTTTCCACGTACTAGAATCCTTATTTTATTATATGATGCACCATGTTGCAAATATGCATATGATGCAACCTGTATGTTTACAACAGAATTTTAAAACAAAACTCGAATAATAAATTTTTTAACATGTTTAGTATTCGTTCAATACGTAGTCTGAAAGAAAATTTACTTGTGTCATCATTTAGTCGCGAAGTTCTATTTCAAATTAGCTTAGCCAGAATGTCTGGGTTAATTTTTATCTAATATTTAAACTTCAAAATCAAATTCCCAACCATCGTGAAAATTGTATATTAATTTATTTTATTTGAACATCCAAATTAGGCAAAAACAGAAACAGAATATGTAACGAGATAACGAAAACTACCTATGTAATAAAACCGCCAGTATATTAATCACCAAAAGATATAATTCATCACCAAATGGAAATTTGTTTGGACCGTTGGTTAGCACCTTTGTTTTGAATGTAGCAAATAATAGTAAAAGGGCACAAGCATCAGTGGATCTAGGATATTTGGAAGGCGATTGAGACCACTTCGGCACCCGCTGGTGCTGCACCTCGTATGGGTGCGGAAAATTTTCATGCAATTGGCGGAAGTATGGACAATTTGGGCTAAAGTGGCCTCATATCACGCTAACCATGTTGACTGGCTATATTCTTGATTTTATTTTTCGCGATCATCAGGTGTTATTATTCTTGTCGCAAAAAAATATTTTCATCTTCCGAAAGGGGGTGTCCAGCCCCTGAAATTCCTTCCGTGGCTCCGCCAAATGGCACAAGCAGGACGCTATATCTGCTACAAAACATAGATGCTAAGTAATATGAAAACCGCAAACGTATATTTTTTAACTTAGTGCACTAAAGGCCCAACGGTGTGGGAGAATTGAATAAATCTTAAATTAATGTTGACTTGAAACTATGCAGTTTAAGTAACCTAAATACGTGGTATAAATTGTAGTAGTTTTGTACACAAATCGTAATTATGTATTTTGTCTAGTACACAACCCAAACATAAGTTTACTTAGATTGTAAGCCACGCAATTCTATTAGCCGCATATATATGGTAGGCTACATTTAACCTGAGCGTTTTATTATACCACGCCGCAGCCACACATATATACCATTCCATGTATTATATCGTCATTCCTTATCTCGTTATCGTCTTAAGGACAATAACTTATCTGTTGAATATCAATTCAATTTTAAACTTGACCTACTACTAAACTAAACTACAACAAATACAACACGTCATTGCCGTAAATATTTTTGTTGGAAATCAAAGAGCAAAAATCTGCGTCATGCCTCAACTGGATTGAGGCCCATTATCGACACGGCTTCCGTCGAGATTTTCCTAAAGTAATATCGAAGTAGCCATTCATAAAATCTGCAAATTGATTTACGGCCAAAAAAGAATTATCTAAATTTTGCACTTTTGACTAAAGATAGAATCAGAAACAATCTGTTGTATTTATATATCTGATTGATAATCAAATAAACTTCATCTAAATCACTCGCTTGGCTTTATACATTTGCGATTGAGTAGGCAGCCAGGGGTGAAAAAATCATTGAGGTAAAATTAATTGCGATTAATTGTGCGTATTAATTTATTTGGTCCCGATTTCTCAAACCTTTAATTTATTGGTTTGATTGATTCCAATTATCTCAACTAATTGCAATTAGTTGGACTATATGCTTCGACGCCGAATTAATTGCGGAACGGATGACAAAACTATCGTAAGTTATGGTGTACGGTTAGATTTTTTTAAACGTTCTGCAAGAATAGCTTTGTTTCTGTTATAAGTGTACTGTATATGGAACATATATATGCGAAAAATATGTAAAGCCGTAATGATGTTGCATAGGCTAGTAGGGATTTAAATGTATGCAGCAAATAAGATCTGTGATACTATATGCGATGCCATAATCTAGTTTGAGACATGGTCTTCCAGCTACCTAACCTTACGTCCGTCTTCATTCTCGTCTCCGGTTAGGTATCCAAACGTGAAATTAACCTCGTAAAATCACTTATTTTATGTCATTTCTGTTGCATGTATGATAAGACCCACGACATATCATACACTGGACCACCTGCGATTCGAACCCGGACCTCTAGCTTCAGGACTAACGCGCTACCACTGCACCACAGGCCCCAATCACATCGTGTTCAGTTACGCCATACACGCTAGCGTAGTGAGATGTTACATAACTCCCCTGTGGAGTCGCGGAGCGAGTGTGCTTTGAGCTCTAGCTGTGTTAAGAACCTCCATGCAGGAGATCACGTCGGACTCACTAACTGATAAGATCCAGGACAGATTTTAAATTGGACCTGCCGGTTCTCAGACACGGGCCTGTAGGTTGCAAGACTAGGGCGCTACTACTACGCCACAGGCACTAATAACATCGTGTTCAGCTACGCTATATAGGCTAGCATAGTGAGATATTACATGTATAACATGAGCACAAGACATCATATCAATAAGAAACTGCAGCAGCTAGAAGTAGTTCGAACCACGCTTAAATGCAGCAAAGCGCCGATATTAGGGCGTATACTGTATATATACAAATTTTGTTTCATTATTACCTGCGAGTATGATCGACCAACTTTGCGCACCAGCACCATTTCTGTACACTTTATGGTTGCATTTTATGTTCGTTTTGATAGTGTTGTAAAATTGCCGTACTGGGTTTTTTAGTTTTAAAGACATACATACCAAGTGTAAATAACTGCAATTAATTGCAATTATTTGCAATAATTAAACTGGTGAGTTTTGCAAATAAAATTAATTGATTGATCAACAAATAATTGATTGATTATCTATAAATTAATTTTTACAGCTCCTGTAAAAAAACGGCGAGCTCGTCTTGTTGTAAGGATGTTACAGCATAAAGTTTGCAAAGCCTACTATCATGAGTTCAATTTTACTCTTAAACAAAAATTGTTAAATTATCAATACTTTTATACTATGATAATAATTATTTTTATATTCAATTTGATTGTTATTTTTGATAATATAATTTAATAATATGATAATGTTTAATATGCAAAAAATTTCGGGACGATGTAACGTTTAGGTTACAGACTTATTGCAATGCATGCTATGAAGTTGTCGATATACTAAGCCCAAGCCTAAGCTTTAACGTGAGCTTCACATTCCATATAAGGCTATTATATTAGGCTAAGCCGAAGCTGGTCTTTCCATAACAATATGGCGTACTGCCCGAGAGATAACACTGGCCAAATTTTTACATAAATTCGCTTCTTTAAACGACTAAATCAGGTTATATCGAATATGAATACATATGTAATACAAGTGAAGCTACTAATTTTTCACCATTATCCCTGCTACTAATGTGAAAAACTGGTAACATAGAAACAATTGTGAGTTGTTCATGCGTTGAATTTGATTTCATCTTTTGTAAAACTATGCATTGTCAGCATATGTTGCACCGCCTTCCCCAATCTGATTATTGGAATACTTTTCAAACCCCAAATGCCACAATCCGCTCACTATTTGAAAATGGGTTACCACAGATGCTTCGATTATATCTGCAAATATTCTAAAGGTTTTAACGATTAACTAAGTGAATAAAAATGATAATAATAAGTTTTTAACGTATTAAATACCACAAGCTCAAAATACAACTTCACAGAGATCAAATTCAGTTATGCTGAAATTAACGGTACCTTTGAATATACTGCTCTAAACAAATCCTGCAGAGAAACATTTATTACAACATTTAGATTTTTATAGTCCGTAACTGACATCATATCAGGGTTTTCTAGCCAACTTCTGTTCATTCATTGTACCCAATTTGAAATACTTCTTATTGGGATCTTACTAATTACTTTGTATTAGGAGCATAATTGGTTTACGTGAAACTAGATACAGCATTTTCAGACTTAGTTAAAAATTCAAACGGTTGAATTGGTGGTCACCTGTAACCAAAGGTGTTTGGTGTTGACAGCTCCTGTTAAAGATTCTTAATGTTTTGTCCTGAATGCACTTCAATATGTATTGCCTATAACAGTTGGTTTTTGCGCCTAATATAGTAGACCGAATAATGTATCTTGGAATGCTAACGTAATAGGCGCTATCTAATTGATTTACATAGACTTATGCCCAAAGTATTGTTTTAAACAAATAGTTTTCAGCCGAAAATGTGAATATGATTTTATGCAGAGCAGAAGCTGTTATTCTCGTATAAATATTAATCGCAGAATTGTATAGGCTAACGTTACATGCAGCGCCAAAATTTGCGGCACAATTGAGTTGATTTCTGTCTTGGAAGCAATCATTACTATTTTCCCTTAAACGGAAAAACTTGATAGGCTACGCATTTCGCATACAAGCGGATTTCAGTATTTATTGGTATATAATAAATAGATCTGTATATTAATAACAAATGACCATTTCACTATCATTGATTTTATTTTATTGGAGAAAAATCACGTTAATGAACGGAGTAAATATGATGTCGTTGTCAGTGTATGCAATGCTACTATAACATGTAATTGGATTTAATTTGCACGAAATTATAGTTTGTTATATTTGTTACTTGTCTTGACTTTATATTTTACGGCGGCAACAACACGCCCTGTGTAGCTAATTAGCATGGGTTTACCGTAGGTATTACAAGCTAACATTACGTTAGGAATAATCAAATCTAACCCTCATTTCATAAAACTCAGAAGCTTCAGGCTTACATGGTTCTATCTGGAACTACCACATACTATTCTAAACTGAAAATGCTGTGCTTCTATAGTCAACATTTACGCTGCAAGGTTAGGTCAAAGCGAGTTTTTGAATGGCCCATAAGACCTAAAATACACGAAGACGGCAAATAACTTTAGCCGATATTTATAGTTACTTGGTAATCAGTATACCGACTGTGGTACAATAGCTGCCAATCTTATCTTTCAAGGTTTACCGTTGTGCACTCCACAACCATAACGGAGAGACAAAGCCCTTTTTTGTAAATGCTTGTAAACAATTGCCAACCTGATTATGAATGTACATAGCATTAGCTAGCATACTTATTGTAGTAACGTTGAGAACAAATTTGCCATCAGCCTAAAAAAGCCAAAAACCTGTCTTGTGCCAGTATTGCCTACGTTTATGCTGTCCGCAAAAATACGTTTTAAGTAATTCTCTCCGTAAATCCGTATATAGTTCGTATGTGGCAATATATACTATCCACTTCATTATGGCGCCGCTCATTACAAGAAGATACGTTCCTTGTTATACAAAATTAACCTTTTACTTCACGAATTAGTTACCATTTCGGCTACCGTTGAACAAGCTATTACCGGTGCCATGAATCGAACCGTTCGTTTGGGTTTTACAGTTGTGCTCGCTAACCACTGAGCTACGGCGACGCTGTTGCTCAGATACTTAACGTTCGTAATAAATTAAACGCGGCCAAATACACGCTTCGCAAAAATCTAAGTACTTGCGCTACATCGTGTTGCATGATGCTGTACGACAGCAACTACGCGTTAAAGGTAAATTGACGTTTCTAATCTCGCAGTGATGGCGGATCGTTTTGGTTTTTGAATAATATTAGGATATTAAATACTACGTATGTAAAATATTGCAAATTATTGTGGAATCAGCAGTGTAAAAAATGCGCATGTTCGTGATACATTTAATATGTGAACGTTACCTACTTGTGATTTGTTAAGCTATTCAATGTGCTGGGCATCGTGCTAGGCCTATTCTATGTAAAGACGACATCCGAGCAAACGTTGTGACTTTTCCATATGCTGAGTTCTTACATCTGCAAGGCAAGCCGTTAGACGTTTTTATTACAATAAATTGACTGCAAAACAAATCTAAACTGCTGAAATAAAATTTATAAACAAATTTTCACCGTTTACGTGAGGGTTTTATCGAAAGCTAGTCGCTAAAAGTCAACGTGGCATGTTTTTCAAAATGCTGGAGCTAATCCTCGCATGAAACGTCTTAATTTTGCCCTCAAAGTTATGTCCGACAAATGCAATGGTAAATGTTGCTGTTTCACCATTTCAGATATTTCAGATAAAAAATAAGAAATCTGTCGTGTACCTTCAGACAACATACCGCATGCTAAAATCAGAATGATGTACTGCTAATTTACATTTTTCAGCTAGTTTTGCAAGATAAAAGAGCCAGTTTGTGAGAAATAAAAAATTAATGCGACGCATGATAACCAAGTCGTTTTAGCATTACATGTGTAGTGGCCAATGATATTATGTAAACCCAAACAAAAGCAGTCTATATGACGTGGCTTAAATGAAATTGAAAAATTCATGGAAAAATTTTCGGACTCCATTCTCTAAACTATTGAACGGCATATAAATTTCATATTGTACTAGAATTTTAAAATTACAATATGCCAATAAAACGTGGAATATCAGGAAGTAACGCGATCAACTATGAACATTTCAGCCGTCTTTTAGTGCGTTCTGATTTCAATAACATGCCAGTTTTGTGTGATATAAATTTTAGTTCATGATTATGACAAACGATGATTAAATCCAAGAAAGAGTTATGCTTACGACTTGTTTTAGCATGAATCTTAAAATAAACTGATACTACAACTGGGTTTTTCCTTGGTAATACAGTAAATTAATTCCGAAATACTAGATTTTAACCCTGTAATTCTTGAGCTCAACGATTTAAATGCCAGCATGCTATATTACTCTCATGGAAAGGGAATACTTCAACTAAGAATATTACAAAGATTGCGATGGACGAATCCAACTAATACTACGTTAAATAAGTTACACGCCATAAAATATTTAATTATTAGATGTTGAAATTTCGATATTTCGTGAAATTTAACATTCATTACATAGGTAGTGTTTGTAATTTTTACTTTATGTACTACGCATTTCGCTAAATATGTTGAACTCTCATAATTTAATTTCTACCCTTCGAGAGATTTAGAGAATTTTGAGAGGGAACGTTTAACACAAGCAATCAGCAAGTACAACATTCTATTACATCTTCGGCTTGCCGTGTGCAGTGCTATTATAGCACCGGGTTTGAGACTAAGATCATCCCGTGTTTTGTTTTCTTGCTGTTTGCATCAGGGTCGTAACTGTGTAGATTAACTTCATATGTTTACAATGCACCTACCTGTAGAAGGATTACCTGTGCAAGTAATATCCCTCCGTGAAACACTCACATGAGGAAACACAACTGGGAAAACATAAATTTTAAGTCATTACAGTCTAACATGTTAAAGACAAACGGATTTGCTAAAATGGACACAGAGCTTAAGTGTTTAAGTTAGAGAAATGATTCATCCTGACTTTAATACCATGGTCACATATTGCTTGGAGGAACAAGTAATAATCGTTATTTATTTCAGGATAAATTAATCATATATATATTTGACTTCGTCTTGACTTTTTGTGCATCACTATAAGGCAGTACAAACATATTGTAACTAGGTAAAATTATACTAATACTAATAACCCAACGGTGTCGGTATCTGCAAAGAGGCTTATTTTTGAATTTAGATTTTGAACACAGCTTTTACAGTATTTGCTTAAAGCAAAGTAAACGAATTTCGACATATTGCAACACGGTGTATTTTAATATATAACCACAGTAGAAACATGATATCAAAATTGCTTCCAAGTTGTTCATA
>JASANE010010064.1:0-11820 GCA_030248225.1 Trileptium ribeirensis
TATGTAACGTTTGGCGCTCGTTCAGATTCATATTGCTTTCGTTGTGGAGGTATTAATACCTCCGCAACCGATGCCTGAACTTGCATCATCAGTTGTTAACAAAGTATTCACTTAAACCTCGTCCCACTTAACAGTGTTTCATACTGTATGACTCCATAGTACAGATATCATGGACTAGTATTAATACCTCCCCAACGAATTCCCTGAACTTTGCATAAATGTAAGATTGTTGACAAAGCCTTGCTTCTAAACCTGGTCCCACTAACAGTGTTTCATACTGTATCTCCATGCATACAATATCATGGATTAGTATTAATACCTCCACAACGAATTCCTGAACTCTGCATAAATGTAAGTACTTTGAGCAGACCTTGTTCTAAACCTGGTCCCACTAACAGTGTTTCATACTGTCTCCTCCATAGTACAGATATCATGGACTAGTATTAATCCTCCACAACATTGAAGTTTGCATCAATAATTCTTGAAGCCTTGCTTCTAAACCTGGTCCCACTAAAAGTGTTTCATACTGTATTACTCCATAGTACTGATATCATATGGAATAGTCTTAATACCTCCACAACGAATTCCCTCAACTTTGCATAAATGTAAGATTGTTGACAAAGCCTTGCTTCTGGGTCTAACACTAACAGTCTTTACATACTGTATTCTCCATAGTACAGATATCATGGAATAGTATTAATACCTCCACAACGAATTCCCTGAACTTTGCATAAATGTAAGATTATTAGAAACATCTTCAACCTCCGGTCCCACGCGGTGTTTCATACTGTATTCTCCCATCATGCTGATATCATGGACTAGTATTAATACCTCCACAACGAATTCCCTGAACTTTGCATAATTGTAAGATTGTTGACAAAGCCTTGCTTCTAAACCTGGTCCCACTAAAAGTGTTTCATCTGTATCTCTCATCATACCAATTGTACATGGATCACTGTTGGTGCTTACAACGAATTCCCTGAACTTTGCATAAATGTAAGATTGTTGACAAAGCCTTGCTTCTAAACCTGGTCCCACTAACAGTGTTTCATACTGTATTACTCCATAGTACAGATATCATGGACTAGTATTAATACCTCCACAACGAATTCCCTGAACTTTGCATAAATGTAAGATTGTTGACAAAGCCTTGCTTCTAAACCTGGTCCCACTAACAGTGTTTCATACTGTATTACTCCATAGTGCTGATATCATGGACTAGTATTAATACCTCCACAACGAATTCCCTGAACTTTGCATAATTGTAAGATTGTTGACAAAGTCTCGCTTCTAAACCTGGTCCCACTAACAGTGTTTCATACTGTATTACTCCATAGTACAGATATCATGGACTAGTATTAATACCTCCACAACGAATTCCCTGAACTTTGCATCAACTGTGACAAAGCCTTGCTTCTCAGACATCCCTAACAGTCTTCATACTATTTCTCCATCATATAAATATCATGAGATCATATTAATACCTCCACAACGAATTCCCTGAACTTTGCATAAATGTAAGATTGTTGACAAAGCCTTGCTTCTAAACCTGGTCCCACTAACAGTGTTTCATACTGTATTACTCCATAGTACAGATATCATGGACTAGTATTAATACCTCCACAACGAATTCCCTGAACTCTGCATAAATGTTAAGATTGTTGACAAGACCTGTTATAAACTAGTACCACTAACAATGTTTTCATACTGTATTACTCCATAGTACAGATATCATGGACTAGAATAAAAAGAATAATTTTTAATACCTCCACAACGAATTCCCTGAACTTTGCATAAATGTAAGATTGTTGACAAAGCCTTGCTTCTAAACCTGGTCCCACTAACAGTGTTTCATACTGTATTACTCCATAGTACAGATATCATGGACTAGTATTAATACCTCCACAACGAATTCCCTGAACTTTGCATAAATGTAAGTACTTTGACCAGACCTTGTTGAAACCTAATTTCCCCACATTTTCATCTATTACCTCCATCCTGGACTACTGTTAGTCCTCCCACAACAAATACTGAACTTTGCATAAATGTAAGTATCAAAGCCTTGCTTCTAAACCTGGTCCCACTAACAGTGTTTCATATTGTATCCCTCCATAGTACTGATATCATGGACTAGTATTAATACCTCCACAACGAATTCCCTGAACTTTGCATAAATGTAAGATTGTTGACAAAGCCTTGCTTCTAAACCTGGTCCCACTAAAAACTTCTTGGTCTAATTCTACAACTACGACAAAACGTGTACTGCGATTTGCGAAAAGCAAAACTCCATTTTATTTCTCGACTTAAAAACAGTTTGATTTGGAGATTGAGGCTATGAGAACTGAATTTTATTGACGCCGAATTCGATTTTAAAGCCACCAAACTGGGTTTAATGTTAGCCAATTTATATTCCAATTATTGCCTTGACTTAAATGTAATTAAGTTGAATCGAATGTACTTGTATAAAATTTAAACCACTTTTGTTTGAAAATGTGATATAACTACATTTAGGTTTGTGCAGTCACCACATAGGAATCATAAACAGATATCGCATACATGCAGAGGGATCGAGGTGTTAGGGAGTAGCCGGTGGTCAGCGGGAGAGGTCGTCTCAGAAGAGAAAGGGACCATCGGTAGAAGGTCCTCCAGGGGCTGCTGAAAAAAATAACGACTTCGCCCCCCCCCTATGTCGACGACCCATTTTTGCCGATTTTATCATTTTTGCTAATTTTCACCCTATATTTAACGAATTTTGCTAAAATGAGGATCACCTGGGCGGAAGAGGTCACTTAAAATAAACAATAGACCAGGGCCTCGGGAGGGGAAGGGGCGCCGAGGTCTTAGCAGCGGTAGCCCCCTTAAACCCCTGCTTCGGCATGTATGAAATAGAGACAGATATTATTGCAATGCAAGTAAAATACACCATAAAATACATCGAATTACAAAGCGAGAGTTGCAACCAATAAAAAATTATAAAGTAAAATCAAGTCTTCATAATGGCTTCCAGAGCAGACTATGACACTTCTCGTCATCACCATAGAACGCATCGATCATGATGCGAATCTTCGATCTGAGCCATTCCCTCCTGTTTTGGGGTCATAGTTTCATGGATAAATATTTGTTTCGACCCACACACATTTGGGTAGGAAGGTCATTATATACTTCTAACACTCTGTGGTTGTTGAAACAAACCTTTATTTTTTAAAACGACCCCCTCTGAAACTCGTCTAACACGTTCTTAAACATGACATCACAAACCCCCAAAACCCGAGGGTTAAGCATCCCCGAAAACGGTGGCGGCAAGGTCGAAATAACTCGCGAATTACACTAAAAACGGATGAGTCAAAATTGATAGGGGTCAGTTACAACCGACTCAACAAAATTTAGTCACATTTTGGCTCAGTATGTGTCAATAAGTTTTTGACCCAGAAAATATCTTAATCTTTGACTCAATAGGAGCCATATTTTACGCACCACGCGCATTAGACCTAATTCATTAAACATGGTCTGTCAGTCAATATGGCTAGTTAAATGAGTCACATTTTGAGTCAGTCTGGGCCAATATTTTATGACTCTGAAAATGACTAAATCTTTGACTTAGTAAGCGCCAGATTTCAGTTTCTCTGAGTCTGGATTAACTCAGGTAGAGTTAAATTTGTCTCATTTACTGAATGAATTTGCGACAAACTCAATTAAGTCAATTTTGACTCAGTATTTTTACACTGCACCTTCCATGCGTTAACCTGGTGACGGCGAGAAAAAATGTCACATAAGCTATCACAAGTTATGCAACCTTAAATGAATTTCTCTTAATGTGGAACTTCAGGTGTTCTCTTCTGACACGTGGAACCAGCGGTTCATTTTCAGTTTTACCAGTTGAATCTCAGGTTATTTCCGCTTACATGTGAAACCTAAAAAGAAATATCTTCTTTTGCGGTACGTAATTAGCCTATCTTATGCTGCATTTTAAGCTGCAACACATGCGTACAATTTTTTTAAATATGCATATTTTTCCACGGTAAAAGTGACAGACAGTTGTTAACAAAAATTTACTCAGTGACAAATCTGAAATTCTAAATACAAAACAAATGCCAGACTAGACCAGTGAAAGGCTGTTTCAGACCACAAAATATGTTCCAAAAATTATACATGTAAGAACCAGAAATATGAATTTGGTAATTCAGAACCATGTTTTGCGTTCCCAAATTACAATATAGTACCTTGTGCTAAATCTGAAAATAACCATTGATTTTACTCTATGAATTTCGATATTTTTTTACCAAATGGACTGTTATTTAAGAATGCTACAGCTCAGTTTGTAGACTAATGTTATCCTAAAAGTTTGATTAGACATATATTCTAGGCGTTAGTTTAGAGATGATAATGACAAAAAGCGCAATGGGTGCTATAAACTGGATATACATGCGTTGGGGCTTTATATAAAAATTTCATTATATATATTCTATGTGTTACTTTGAGGATTATTAGCCTAAAAAGGGACCGAAATGGGTAAGAACTGCCTAAAAGTACTGTAGCGTTTAATGTAAAAAGCTCTTTAGATGTAATGTGAGGACTGCGCAGCTCACTAATTAATTATATAATCAAGCACGTAAATGAATAACTATTCTCGTTTAAAAATGAATGGTGAGACTTTGCTGTAATTTATCGTCATGCTGGCTATTGTTCACTTCTTGGTTATTCGGGTTAGTGTAGACGGCCAAAACATCAGTAATGTTATACTTTATTTTGTTAGCGTTGTCAGCACACGGTAGATATGATTGCTTAATATGGGTTTTGACAGCGTCAAGCTATGCATTTTCAGAACTTCGAACTTTAAGTGCAGGAATATCCCTGCATTTTTGGAGATCGTACTGGGGACACAAAAGCTAGATTGTGACTGAGGTATATTGGAAAGTTCCGTAAAATAAAACGACATACTTGAGTACTACATCTAACACTTATATAGGTTTTATAGCTACACGCTTACCGCGAAAAACACTACACTGCAGACTTTGTGAGACTTATATCTTTGAGTTCTTACCTGACTATAGTCCTCACTTGACTTCACGCCCTTTACTTCACCTGATTACTATGGCTAGTGCCCCACACCTAGCAGCTCTCTCCACGCCTACGGGAGCCATCGAATAGGTCTCGGTCATACATACGTCTTTCTAAAGGAACTAGTTCACATATTCAGTCATCGAACGGAACTCGTTCTTCCGTAATTCCCTTCAAGCGGAAATCGTTCAAATCTTACTGCCTCCAAGGGGAACTCGCTCATTTCAAACATACTAATTTTATTTTCCTTCCGTCGAACGGTATTCCTTCACTTCATTCACTGCACAACGCACCGGCACCTAGCCACTGATACCAAGCAAAAGACACAATGCCAATTGATCAGCCGAGTTGTACTGGTGCAACATCTCGAGATAGGACTGAAAGTATGTTGAGAGCTCTTGCGAAACAAAATGTTGATATATCACTGCTTCAAAAGCCAAAAGGAAACCAGTGCGTTCGTGGATACACTACAAGAACAAGTTATCGATATTTACACAGCAACAATAACAGCTTTATATCAGGCTGACTTATCCTTTAATCTAGAAAACTAGGGGAAAATTTAAAACAGTGGAGTGGTACGAACTTTTCGAATTTATTGCGAACGCTAATAACTGGAACCTGTTGTTTTACGAGTCTCTGCATTAGAATACTCTCGAAGTATTTTGGAGACCAATTTACGAAGCTATTCGTCACTTATAATAGAACTATGCAATGCACTACAGGCACGTGAGGGCGAAAAATTCAAACGAAATCAAATCATGCGTAGAAAACAACTGCCAAACGAAACTGTTATTGACTTTAGTCAAGCTATTAAGACTTTAGCATGTTGAGCATAGCCTGATTTAGATGCTAATACCAGAAACTCTTTTGCGTGCGATTTTGTCATTGATTGGCTTAGACTACCACGACTTAAGAAGTTCTTATGTATCAGCAAACTTAAGCTGCGTCGTCTAACATCTTCTTTTGAAATTAGCGATTGGCAACCGCTTGTTCGGTGTACACGAAATCCATAAAATTATATAAGACCAAAAAATTGGTCTTTTAGGCAAAGGCATTGGGCAATTATTTAGGCAATAAATAAACTAGAAATAGACTGATTGATGATATCTTCTGAAGTGTTACCGAACACCTTACTTCTGGACTAAAGGTTAAAGTCGTGAACTTTCGATTTTGTTATCGAACGCAAACACGACATTTTTCCGTTTTATATTCTTATTCGGGAGCTTAATAACCTACTGTTATAATTATATTCAAAACGTTTGCTAACGCCGTTTACCCAATAACTCAGTTGATAATGTCCGAAATGGCTGCTGTGACTGAACTATGATACTGGTTTATAAGGAATGCCCGTTCAAGTGTGATGTTCGCTAACGTCTTCAGTTTAATATATATGCTGAAAAAAACACGTATTAAAACAATGAACATACGATTTTGATGTTCGTGAACGTCTGGGATTTTATGCCTAAACATTTTTCTTTGCATTACTCTTTATATTTTCGACAATTTACTCGTGATTAATTTATTTGAAGTATGGGATCAGTGTTCGCTACCCCGTAATATATCACCACATCAATGCTCGCGAACAGGTTTGTTATTATGTGTAAAGGCAAACGCCTCCATTTATCGAGCAAAACATTTGTAGCGTTTTAGGAAACGTTAAAATTAAAACGTTGACTTGCAATTTCCACCAAAATACTCTTGCACGTCGATGGTAAAAAAGATGTCATGTACGCGAACAAAACATATGGATTTAACGATATACTGCATCCTGGATTTCCAGTTAAAATTTAAGATTTTTCACATTATTATTCCAACATATTGTAGTTATGTACACAGGTTTAATAAACGCATAGTTAATATCCTTTTTAGTATTAACGTAGTGTTAGGACATATATGTGAGTTCGCGGACGGCTGGATCTCAACTGTACTTTATGTTCCCGAACGATTTTTTTCATAAGCAAGCTCGGTCTGTTCGCACACAAAATTTATAGAATTGTATACATCATAGAACTGTTCACGAGCCAATCAGACCGTTAAAAATATCAGGAATCGTGTTAACATAGCTAATGACAACAAAACAAAGCAAGCTAGGTTCGACTTCCAAAGTAATTTAATTGGGACTGTCAATTCACAAGCCAATCGAATTAATGCTGAAACTTATAACTATGGTTTCGAAATCGAACGACTTCACCGACGACTAAACGGGTTATTTTCGATCGCAGGACCTTAATGGTGGCGGTAACTATAAGCGACTATCCCGGTTAACAGACTATAGCCGCATGAATTTTAGGAACAGGTTTCCAGCAACTAGAAATGTGCGGTCTGACTTCTGTCGTCTGAAACATCATAGTTCCACTTATCCTAATAAGCCAGATCGTAACTATGGGGAATATAGCGATTTCCAAAGCCAAGAAGACCTCATTAGGCAAGATCATGGTAACACAATCAGGCAAGACAATCAAGATAGTAGCAGGAGGGGCTATCAGCGCAGCCTATGGCTTGAACATAGTTTGCACCCTAAGGAATACCTTCTGGAGAGCGCAAGCGTTCTTTTCCAGCGCAGCGAAGATACGTACATACGATTCATACCACTGAAATTTTAAAATCCGAGAATTATGCAATTAAAAACCAACTAGAAAGGCTTAAGAAAACTAAGTATCCATACCTTGTCAACTTAGTAACACCTATGTCCATACTTAAGGCATGCACGTCTATGCGTGCAAACTATGCACAATGTTCACTATGCTATATTTGTACTTTTACCTGCTGATAATCGTTTCTACTAACTTACGCATAACGGGCTTGAGTGTTACTCAACCTATGTATTATCAGATTTGCGATCACACAAATCGAGGACACGCACTTACTTTACCTAAAACTGTTAATTGCGTGCCTCCAATTTCACAGAGAATTGCGAAACACGATATACAACTTTTCGTATCATGAACCGAACCAGTATTGTCCCCAGTGTATTGGATTAGATTTGAAAACACCAAGTTTTCTATGTTATAGAGATGGCTATTAAGCAAACAAGACCATAGGTATTAAAATAACACATAATTTCAAACTTTTGAATCTACATGGGCAACAGAAGTGGTCCTAAATGTAAAGTATAAGTCGAGTTGCTATGACTTCTGCGACACCTCTGATAATTTAATTATACAGCAAGAAACTATGACCACATTTGATGGGAAACTACTAACCACCAAATTAGGAGATATTGCGAGCTGCAATACTAGTCAAACCTGTTGCATAACTAACGAATCAACTTATGTTTGGGAAACCTTACTTAATCAACCCTTCTGCAGTTACCAGTATAAGTCCAAACATTCTGCACACATAGTTGACAAATGCATCATAGTAGATGATGTTCAGGGCGCCTTTACCCTAACTAACTGAAATTCTTAATAGCGCAGGTTGCACGATACATAATACTGCATACCTAACTGACGATACAGTTGGGGTTAGGTTTTTGACTACCGAACTACCACCATACTTAACGCAAGATCAAAATATTATTCTAAAACTTAAACCATCATCAAATAGGCAACATTGACCCTATAAACTTTAAGCTTAACTACTTAAAAACACACTTATAGAACTATAAACCAAGCGATTTTCAACGGTCTGGCGCGAACTATGCGCCCGCCCACATAGGCGACTTCATATCTTTGAACAACTGCTATAAATCGATTCAACTATAGCACTTTAGTACGTTCTTACAGCGAGATGATATTTTTGCGAAAATTTAAGGCGAGGCTATACTTATTTTTGATTGCACCGCCGTAAATATCACTAAGGTACATTGAATCACAAACTAAACAGATGTTATGGACATATCCCAGTTGAATATAAAGATAAAATTTGGTTTGTACTTTCAGGTAGTCAGGACTTAGTACCTGCTTCGGAAATAATATCCTGTTCGGAAGTGTTGCCAAGTATACATAAAGTGGATAAGACTTGAGTGATTGGTAGTAACACCAGCCACCAAACTCATGTCACAGAAACGGCAGTAATTTAGACCCAAAATGGCATCTATTTTTTTTCATGGCGCCAGAACTTATCGCCAGCTGGAAATCTGCATACACTAAACTTATATACCGACCTGGCACGGCTGAAAAGTGATCACGTCTCGCTATTGCTAGAGTAGACCGCTAAATTATCTACACGGCCGCACTGTCATGTGATCCAAAAATCGTATACAATTACAGGCGAAGGGTTAGGTCCTGTTATTGAGGGTATGGTGTCACGGTAGGTCGTGTTATTGGAACCGTAGCTGCAGGTGTGGCAGATCTTTTTAACGGACTGTTAACTGACCCTGTACAAGTTGTCATTAGCGTCGTTGTCATCTTATCATGCCTAGGCGCATTCCATGCATTACTTTATTTCACTTACAGATATAAACTATGTACTCGATTTGCATCTGAGCTACGAAATAGAGCCTACGGTGTCATTTACGTTCCAAAGAAACTTACAAAAAACCAACAACATCTGACGAGCACAAGCTTGAAACTACTCAGACACATCATTTTGAAGACATACAAATCGAAGCATATCTAAATGAAGATTAAATAATTGATATGAATACTTGGCCCCATCGACCATTATCGGGACTAGATTCTGGTACGTTTATCATCCCAGTCACCCAATTTGATATGGAAACATGGGCCTTATGGGACACAGGTTCTAGTCACATTATTGTCTCTCCTAGCACAGTTACTTAATTAAAACGGCCAAAGACTTCATTACCTGCCGTACCGGCGAAATCTCTGAAAGCGAACTCCGGTTCTACGGTACTATGTTAATGCACATAAAAATAGGTACTAAAACATTTTGTACACGTCTTTACAATAGCGGATAACGACTGTTGTCTGTGTGACTGTATTCTTGGCGATGACTTTCAGCGACGTCTTGGCAAGGTGACAGTAGATTGTCAGAACTGCGATCTACATCTACCAGGCGCAAAAGTTAATAGTGGTAAAACAAAATGTCTACACTCTGTAACAGCAACTGAAACAGTAGTGCTTTCACCACAAGCTGAGATTTATTTAACACAATGCCGTATAAGTTTTACTCCAACCACACTATCAAAACTTAGCAAAACGGTCACTACAATCGTGTTCAATAATAACTACTGCAAGCAATGGCTACGTTGACTTACTGGTAACTAATACCATGTAAAACTGTTCTATATGAAAACACACACTTGGCGGACGCTTACAAACTGGAACCGAATGAACAACAAACCACCACACCTGACTTCATCTCTACCATTGACGGCAACCGACAAATTAGAGAACTAACATCTCCTGAAATACCAGACGTTGAAACTCAGTTGAGCAGCAGAATACCGACATGTAGTCAATTAAACTCGACTCAACAACACCAACTAACTTCATTACTTACTGATTTCTGAAATGTCTTTGCACAGAGTAATCATGACCTAGGAAAAAACTGACATTGTTAAACACGACGTCCACACTCAGGGCAATAGCCCAGTAAAATACAGACCATATCGCGTGTCAGAAGCCGAAAAAAACGATGAACAAATAATTAGTAGGCTGCGTAATCGTCACAATGTTCTAGAAGTTTTACTTTGGATATTATAAAGGTTAACGTAATCCTAGGCATTGGTTTGTAGGAAATTATAGTGCTAAAGAGGAACGCAACTGTAGAGGAAACTGCCTAATTACGTTAAAGCAAATATATATATATATATCGCTCTTTGTTTACTAACCAAAACGGAGATTGACGAAATAATGTCTCTAAAAATGTGTTATGATTTAAACATTGTTGAAAAATTAGTGTTGCAACTGTTCAAACATTAGAGAAATGATATGCCAGCCGTTACTTTATTATCTGTGGCGACGGCCAAATTCTTTATCCTTAGGGATATTTATTGGGTCTATGAATATCCAAATGGAGAAACAATTCGAAAATCGCATATAGATCGTGAAGGAACTTTGACATTTTTTGAAATGTGCCATTAAAAATACACATTCAAGAACAAAATAAAAATTGACGCTGCTGATGAAAAATGAGCTTGTTTAGTAATTATTTAAAACACAAACAATTATTTGTTTACAAAGATCATAGTAGCGACCTTATTGCTATGGGGTAGAATTATAGGTTGAAATCCAGAACAACAGTTCTAATTTCTATCTGATTCAACTGTTTAGTAATTAATTCGTCTGATGCGCATTTTATGCCACTACACAATTTGGTAACGACTACAACAAGCTATGACATTTTAAAATAAAGCATTATGAGAATTAAAAATTCAATAAAAGACTGTGAACATAATATGCACCACAAGGAATTAGAAATCATAATTCGTCATCTACTATATATAGCTCATAAAAACGAACATACGAATACCGCCCCAAGCACAATCGAAATCATAAAACTTTACCTGTCAAAGTGTTAACTGTCCACTGGGTCAAAGTGTCAAAACGCACATTATGAACAGTTGTGTTGACTGAGTTTGTCATACAGCGTATGTTTGCACGTGCGTTATTAAGAAACCGAGTAACCAGGAGGTCCATGATAGGTCAGCGGATAATCAACTACCAATTATACACACAACCCGGCTTTAATTACTGGCGCATACTTGAGTTTGTCAAACATTGCACGAAACTAAATGGTTACTAAACAACAAAGTAATATTTTGTTTCAGAAATCCTAATTATTATTATATATGCCCGTAATGGACTGATAAAGTTCTCAGCGTACTAAGCCAATACGTAACTGAACGAAGAACAT
>JASANE010010065.1:0-42526 GCA_030248225.1 Trileptium ribeirensis
ATTTCGGTACAAAAGCGGCAATCTTCAGATAAAACTTTAAATATATAGTAACTTCGTATAAAACACCATCCTCTAGAAACTTCTCTCTAAGTTAACCGACTCACTGCTCTAGCACAAAGTACATTAAGCACACTCTAATATTCGGCCGACCCTGCAATGTAAGTCAAACAGTAACTTCACAGTTTACGTGGCACTTGTCTCAGCTTTTCGAATTCCTTTCATATGGGATGCGTTGTTAATTAAACAGCATCTACCACTTTAACTGGGTCTTCTTTATTTACTTCCACACGTCGACACTGCGGCCGTTTAGCAAAACCCGTGCAAACATTTAACTGTCGGACATCAAACCGTATAAGCTAGTCTTAATATCAAAATTATATTAACTTCATACTGCGACCACATTTACTGATAAGACATTTGAGTTAGCTGAAACTATATAAACTAGGTATAAGTTTTATATTAACCGAGTAGTGCACATACAGCAGTGGTTGTTTGCTCGGCGAATGTAATACCTTAAATGAAGTATCAAACGGCCGAGAAACAGTGAAGCCGTCAAGAACTAGCTTATATATATATATGTGTATACATATATAGACACACACACACATATATTAGCTTACTTATTTACTTATCTATTAATATTAACTTAATATCAATACGTACCGTGCTTAGAAGTACGATCGTCGGTAGAAGACGCGGCTTATGTAAATAAAGGAAAAGAAAAGCGAGGGCAAGGGGTAAAAAGAGGGTGGGGGTCTCCGATGGATGACCGGAGTGTCAAGACAAACCCGGATTCGGACTCAGAATGTCCGTCCGGTTAAGATGATATGTAACAGGACCGTATTTGGTCTACAGGGGGGAAAATAGACGCTTGGGGGAGGGTCCATGCCAAATTTTCCAAAAATCGGGGTGTTTAAACGGTTCCCCTGAGTTCGGGGAGCACTTTTCTGGGGTGTTTTATACCTTTTTTGGTTCGTCCCGACACGGGGAATCCAATGAGGGGTGACACGCCGGTCGGGGCGTTATTTTAAGATCTTCTTATGGGGTACCCAAAAGTGGGCGTAGCGAGACCCGTCCGGGCTCAAATGAAAGCCTCGGGTCCGGGGATTCCAATAATACTACGCCTATAATTTTATGACTAAAATTCGTTGAGTTATTTAGATAATCGTGTTTTACCGGCTTACATATATACTAATTTGTCCTTAAGTCCGTGGATCCGGGTCGGATTTCCACGAAACCGGTCTCATTAGAAAGGCCGTAAAATTTGCTACAAGAAATGTTGAGTACAAAATTTTGGAATTCCCAACGGTTCCGGAGTTATGGACCGGAGCCGATATTTTCGACACCAAATTGCTAAATTTTCCAACTTTTATTTCTTATCTTAACCAGCGCGAATGAACGCTGGTGAGTGATATTTTGTTGAGTTCGACTAATTACCAGTGTAGCGAGCACTGGTAAACTTGATACTTTAGAGTTGGACTTATATTTTCCAAGAAATTTCCTCAGTTGCTGTTCGCTTTCGAGCGGACAGCCACATTTTTTGTAGTCCTCATTCGTGAGGACGGTCGTGACGGAGGTCCGTCACGGCCAGTATTTCCTACGACAATTTGTGACAAACTCTGCGGTCCTACCAAGCGGGGTAGGGCAACTCCTGCTTAACTGTTGATTCGGGGCTTTAACGGGGGAGTCGTACCGTCCTCTAATCCTCAATAAATCGAGTATGGCAAGGGCTCGCCATGCTCGCGTTCTATGCCTATAAAACATCAATTTAGGTGCGTGAAAATTCCCTACAATCCCTGCTAAAAACACGTTAAATACTTTACACTCCTCTGATCATACTTCCAGCCTAAAATTCATCAAAAATAACGACAAAGTACGGCAAACGGTATACATAAATTCCTGGCCAATCAAAGGCGCTTTTATGGCCTGACCAGTCGAATAACATAGTACAATCATGGTACAAAATAAGCATTATACGGTATACAATGACAATATGGCCGCCTACTATGCAACGAACGGCATAAATATGGTACAACATTTAGACATATGCATGTCCAGTTAACGATTTATCCCAATCAGTCTGATAGCTTAGGTACCTGAAAATGCATGTGAACAACAATAACGGTTTCAATGATACACGGCTATGTAATACAAGCATGGTAACATATCGAAAATGTGCCTTTATGGCCATCAAACGAATAACAATAACGATGATAACGATGCGTAATTCAAATATATATATATATATACGATAATGCCTTTATGGCCAATGATACGACATAAAAATCATGACATTGTCACTAGGTACATATATCGAGGCGTGCCATCGGGGCACTACAACAGATGGATCCAACGACCTGTATATACGGTTATGATTTCTCGACAAATATCCATCCCTAAAATAACTATAACGATACCCATTTCAATCAAAACGACGTCGGCGGTGCAGGCCGAAATACTGACATACGAGTCGGGTACATAGCGAGACTCTTTGGATCTGATTATTCCATTTTCTTATATATAGATATATGGTGCGATTGAGTTTATTCCAATTACGTACGTATATACCTTGATTTTGATTCTGTTCCACTTTTCTACGTATATATATATATATCCGATGATTTCCGATCGATCGTAATTATGTGCTTACATAACCTTATTGCTCTTGCGAGTTATTTCAATTATTAATTTACGTATATACTGCGGTTCAGGATTTGTGCCAGTTAGGCGATCTTCTATGAGGTGACAACAGGGTTTTACGGTCGACGGGTATGTATGGAGAAGCTCAATTTACATATTTGTTTGCGTCCAGAGGAGATTAATCGGTTCTGCTTACATAAATATACGTATTATAGGGCAAGGGTGGGTTCCGTACCCTTTTGGGCTATTCCTGTCGGGTGTTCCGGGTTGGGGAGAAACTGGTGACAGAATTCAGAAATGTTGACCACTGTACACGTGGTCATAATTATTGGGGAACTCGATTAAATGTTGACCATTACGCTATGGTCGGGATTTTTAGTAGTCGAATAAATGTTGTCCATTACACTGTGGACAGGATTTTTTTGTAGTCGAATAAATGTTGTCCATTACACTGTGGACAGGATTTTTTTGTATTCGGAAAAATGTTGTCCATTATACTGTGGACATAATTATTGGTGGTCGGAAAAATGTTGACCATGGCACTGTGGTCAGATTTATTTTTATTCGAAAAAAATGTTAACCATTGGGAGTGGTCAGATTTATTTTAAATGTTGACCATTATCGTGTGGTCAAGATTTTCGTAAAAGTTGACCATTGCTATGTGGTCAAGATTATGGATTTTCGATAAAAGTTGGCCATTAGGCTGTGGTCAGGATTATCCACCTCGTAACGATCCGTAAGGATCTGTTACAAATGCATTATGACATTGTATGCCGTTTCGGGCACTTCGGGTTATAATAATTCGTTAGCAATGCCAACATGAAACAAGGAATAAGGAACAACAGAATAATTAGTTGTATCAGATACTTATCATTACAGTTGTTTTTCAAAATATATAACAAAATAAATACAATGGATGATACAACTACGATTTTAGTTCGTGCAAAAGTTACAATAGCCTATTATAAAAATTATAGAAGAGCATGACAGCCGGCCATACACTTATATATAATAATTATGCGTCTGGACTCTCTAAGCCAAGGGAGGGGTGGGAGGGTCCTGGCATTTTGCGGTGCCCCTGGCAAAAACGGCTGCCCCCGGTTCGAGCCCGTGGCAAAATATTGGATTCCCCTGGTTTAATGTCCCCTGGCAATTTTTTTTGCTTTCTCCCATTAGAAACGTTCCAGGCAGAAATAGATATTGACAAAATATTTTATTAAAATCCTTTTCCAAAGTTAAAAATTCGATCTAGTTCATTAAAAATTCATAAAAAGCAGATTAAATACTAGTAACTCTATCGAGATTGCAGAACGTATTGAAGCATAGGTACACATACGCCTTTTGCGTACACAGCCAATGAGCTCTCGATAGCATACGTCGAAATACTATATGTGGATATCACACAATACTGCGCAAGTTAGAGCAAAACTAACACCGGCAATAAGTTTCCATGCGCCAAACCCCCAAGTCCAATCTATCAGCATCATAGGACGTAACAGTGAAATTAGGAATTTTGGTTGGATGAAACATGGCAGAGCCATACACCCGTACCTATAGAACAATGGATCGCAGAGAAAAATCAACACCAGCAATGCGTTTGGTATTCCCAAAAACCTCCAAGTGAAACTTTTCAGCCGCCCAGGACGCCAAAACAAATTTTCGAATTTTGGGTCGAGGAACCACGAGGATGCTATACCTCAAACCCATAACTCCAGAACCGGAGCCTTAATCGAATAACAAAAAAAAGGCATCGGCATTTATCATTTTACTATAAAATAAAACCATTCGGAGAAAGAAATTCGAAAGTTAAGATAAAAATAACCTTCCTTCCGTGAAGGTACTAAAATGGGATAAAATGTGGCAAAAACCCACATTTTGACCCCTGAACCTGACCCTAAAGCAAAAACGCTCGGGGATGTACACGGTAAATCGACTATGCCGGTTCGAATGAGCTCAATATCATGGAAATAGGTTAAGTCGTTCCCGAGTTATGGCCGATCACACACACAGACGAAATTTAAAAGATTTCACCCCTGAAATACACGATCTCCACTACGTTTCACTACGTTCTGATAAACATTTTGCAACGTTTCTGGGGACATTTATTAATTATTTTACCATTTTGCGTTGAAAATACAAATTGTTGAAAAAATTTTATTTCGAAGCCCCGGATCAGCTGAAGAATGCTTGCCCGTAATTTTATGTTCACTGAAAAATCCCCACTCTCCTTAGTTCCGAACCAGTTGGACCCCGGTAATATCGCCAGCAATAGATATGCCAGTACGTCGTCGTCGTTTTTCGGCCTACACCCCAAAAATAACTCGGAGCATTCTCAACATCTTTTACGTAGTGAAGCCAATACCACCACGTCTTTGTGCACAATATTGCAGTATGACTGAGTGTCGCACTCTTCCAAAAATTTGTCATTATGGAATCCTGATTGTCGTTACCTGAGTCGTTTTTCCAGATCCTGTTTCTCCGGTGATAAGGACAACCTGATTATTTTGGATGAGATTCAATATATGGGCCCGACATTGAAAAATCTAGAATTGAATTAGAATTACAGTGTACACATGGCGATAAGTATAAAAGAAGAAATCACGTAAGAACATTGGGTATGGCGACAGATGCCAAATAGTATTAGTTTTACTAATGTGCGCGAAAATTTAAGGTGACCCCAGCAACCAGCTTATTTTGCAAATTGCATAAAAATTGTTACGGAACACTTTTTCGTCGATTCACGTTCGGCGCAAAACTATTAGCGAACAAACGCTCTGCGATTAGGATCTAGGCGTTTTGTGTTCGCGAAAATTCAAGTAAAATCACCCAAATTTTTCAGAAAGAACATCTGTCGAATTTGAATCAAACCGGATTGTACACCAAGAGGTTAACAACACGTTCGATTTCCTTGCGACATCACTTTTGCATTAAATTTGTTCGTGAACACTGAATCCAAATTAAAATTATTAGACACGAGGGAACCAAATTTCTGGAAAATTGAAAACGCCGACATTCTGTTCGAACACAAGGTATAATTTCTGGTACTCGGATTTGATTTTACCTATTTTCGGTTAGCGAAAACCCGAACAAATTCGGCCTAATTTTCCGTAGCAAGGGTTTGCGATTCGATATCGCTTATTATAAAATAGGATGGTCGGTGGGATCACCTTGAGTTTACTCACACATAATTCGATTCAGCTGCACAGGGAGTGCCGGTTTTATACCTATTACAATGGAATCCCTGTCATATCAAACCTAGCGTTAACCAAAATTCGACTTAAAATATTTTCGCACTAAGTATTGTCAACACGTGTAAGATTAAGCGTACCAGCCATGACCGTCATCCCGCTCAAAATAGCATTTCACTTATAAGGAGGCAGTGCGTGGCAACATTTCGTTTTAAACAACATTTGTGTTTTCAAAAAACCTAATTGTAGAACTCTAACGATTATACCGATATCGATGAGACATATCTCGATATACTGGTCTTACTATAGCTGTGATGGATCCCATAGGTGGAATCATGTTTGCAAAAATTCTATTGAAGTGTACGATTTCGACAATCCGATGTATATAAACAAATATTCTGCACGAAATTTCCATAGTTTGAAAGTAAACATAGATCAAGCGCTTTTGAGGACATCACAAGTCCAAATTTTATTAAACATTGTTTTATCACATGTATGAATGATTTGGTACATTTATTAGCATATTGACCTACGGCAATGTTGCAAAACATACACTTCGGTACGACGACGAATTCTCCGACCTCAATCAAGTCCTGTTTACTTGCAGACCAAAAATGACTAGGTTTATATTTTTCTATGGTTCTATATTTTTCTATTTAGGTTTATATGGGTTATTAACTATAATCGTCCTTATAAATATTAAAGAATAACACCAAACATACATATATGATTTACGGAATTATGTTATATCCAGCAGAGATGGCACATGACTCTGTTTTAGCATACCCGTATATGTCTCAATAAATTTCATATACAACAGCACGCGCCAGAAATAGCCGTCACCTTTCAATCTAATATCAAAGGAGCATGTTACAATGTTTCCAGCAGCGGTAATTTCGGAGGAACATGTATCTTATAAAACTTCCGTCTAATTTGGAAACGTTCAAGTTATATGTCCGCCTGCCTGATTCTGTTTAACTGTCCGAAAGTATCTCCTACGTGTAGCGTTCCATTAATACTATTTACGATCAATAGTTTTTAGCCGTTTTCAGACACACAACGTAAGCTTAACTGAGTGACAGCTTAGTAATACTGACTTTTATTAAGCGATACTTCGATCGATCACTTTCAAGCAGAAGTTCAGACAATTTTTGTTTTAGAATATTTTTACATTTATTTAAAAATGATAAATTTTCAATCAAGTTCGATCAAAACAAATTTTGATACATTTCGATGAGACGACGAAATTTGAATTAAATGCGATTTTATCAGGATTAATATATACTTGCCACGAAGACATCTCATAATGCCAAGGGTAAGTCATTTGCAATGATAAAGAATGCATCAATATAGAAATTAACCAAAAAAAACAAAGACTGTATATTTTGCGAATTATACTCCACATAGAGTATTTTTAAAAACAAATTACTGAGTTAAAACTTGACTAACAGGTAGGTTATGTCGCGTCGCTAGCAGATCGGGGCCGATTCTACTGACGTTTAACGGCGGTGGAACCGCGGGATTGCTGGTGCTACTCCGATCGTGTGATTTACCAACTTCTCGAACTAAAAATGAATAATACAAGAAAATATCAATTGTAGATAAAGATATTTTCATTCTTTTGACAGTATTAAGATAGTACTTTTTATAACCTATTATGTAACTACCGCATATTGCTGCGTCACAGTAACAGCACGTTAAGTGATGTAACAACTACGTTAAGTAATTAACAAAACCACGGTTTATACACTGTCTAAAAAAACATTAAGAGTACCGAGCATGACCAAAAGAAACAAAAACTGAGCTCACTTTGTAATAAATATTTAGCTGCCAAACTCACTTTGTACTATCGATAGTATTTTAATCGAAATTTCCTAGCTAAATACTAAAAAAATTGAAACCATACATATTATTACCAGCAATAATAGAAAATACATGGCTATATAAAGTAGTCTCTTTGTGTAATAAATGTGACCAACTTAAGAGTAGTGCAGAAATACACCGAATATGATAAGTAATGGTATTGAAAACCAAAAGCTGTAATAATAGGCATTGATGATACTAAGTTCCATAAAAACGACAAATAATCTAACCAAATCATAAACACGAGTCCTACAACATAATCATTAACCATATTCTCGATCGTCAACTTTCAACTGTGTAAATGAAATAAATGCATACATAGCTAAATCTGAAAAGGTTGTTCTCCAACTGCAGCAAATGTCACCTTTAGGGGTCGGGCGTTGTAACGTTATAAAAAACCGTTGAACAACATTTGGCGTCTCGTGAGGCGACAGCCGCCGACTAGGCCTAATATATGGCTCATAAATGGATCTTTGCTAAGGTTTAGTATAGCATGAATTTCACGTCCGCCCTAAAATTTACAATCTGGTCGTAACTGCTATTTCAGTCGTCAATTTTATACATTTAGTCCATTGCGAAACAGACACATCATCACAATGTCAAGGACGTGACGCTCCTACGCAGCACACTTCCAAGCGCAATGCCCATACGATCCCAGTTATCGTAACCTCATGGGCGCATTTCACGACTCATCCCGGGCTATCTTTGTCGGCTTATCTTATCAAAGCTATGGAGTTTAGCAAGCCGCAGGAGCGCTTCACGGGATGTGTTCGAATACACCGGATTGTTTGCAAACTAGGGTTGTACCGGTATCTGGTATCCGGCCGGGTATTTTAATTATCCGGCCGGATACCGGACAATTTTAAGCACAAAATTTATCAAAAAATTTTCATGAATTGTTTGCAATTAGTAGATTTGAAGACAGCCAAGCACGATAGGTATATGTCCTAATCGGCGAAACTTCTAAATGCACTGTGTCTAGCTTTCGAAACTGTCGACTATTCGTATTATAAGGGCAATACCAATGCGCGTGTTGCTTCTTCTCAGTATTATGGAGTTGCGGTTTTCCAGCAGACGGCATACGCATTTCGAGTTCAAATATTCCAAGAATCCTTAGCTAATTGTTTACTTACAACCAAACGTTCTGCCGTTACGCGGACGCAGCACAGCACAATACACTCATGAACAGCATTGTATTATATTGGTGAACTTTTGGACAAAGCTTCATATTCAGAAAATCGCGGAATGTATTGTCGCAAATGATTTTTCAAGCCGTTTGTTCCGAAATCTTCTTGTGTTTTACCGTCACGAGAAATCATCTTGCTGCACGTGTTACACTTTGCATCGGTAGCGGTGGCGTTGGCAGCGCAAAAAATTGCCATATAGTAGATGAACGCATTACTTACAGAATTTCTTTACTATTTGCTATTTCAAAACAAAAGATTAGCTCAGCAATTTGTCGCGTGAAACGTAAGTAGGGCACATAATTTCAGTAGGAATTTTATATCTTAACCTGCAGGAGTTTGTTAACAAAACTAAGCCAGATTGATGCGTGTAGCAGCTATTTTACACATTCAGACGTCTGCGGGGTATGTTAGAATTAAACCGGTCCAACTCGGAAACAGAGTATGGATTACGCAGAAGTACTAAGCGTATGCTTGGCTAACACAAATTGAGTTACGAACCAGCTAGTGAGCTTGAAACCTTTGTAAAATTAAAGTAAAGTAACGTTATCTGTAACGCAGCTAAAACTACGTTCTTAGCAGTGAACTGTATTTATTGAAACTATTCGAGCAGAATCACAGTTTATCTCATTTACAGCATTCTGATTATAAATTTATCATCATTGTCATCTAACTGATGTGCACTCGTTGCCCAACGCTAGCCTAAGCAGTGTCTCTGACCACTGATTAGAAAATTACCTTCATTTATTTTGTCTTAGAACCATACAAAGCAATAATTTCAAGTTTGCTACAAAATAACATGTAACAAAATTATGTGTAATCAAGGGAGCCGACTGCAGATAGGGTGAAAGTGTTTATTCTACACTCCAAATATTCAATTTGACGCAATATACACAACGGTGCATAGTGAAAGGCATTTTTCCTCTGGGTGTCCGAAAACCGACCTATTGATCGACAAATAAACATTATGACCTTCGTCAGTCTCTTTAAAGTTTCTGAAAAGCAATAATGCCATCGCAATACATTAATTTTAATGTAAATAATTTTTTTATACATTTTAAATCCACTGTATCTTCATTTCTTCATTCATCTCTTTTGCAATAATTTTGGATGACCAGATTCCAGATCCGGGTTAAATAGACGGTTCCGGTTATTCTCTGCTAAATATGTATACACGAGCAAAGAACTTTTGTACGGCAACTACTTAGCGGTCTCTTCGACTTAGCTCAACTCAAACGGATCCGGTGGCCAGTTGATCGAGACTTAGTATACCTATTATTAGTAACTGGAAAAGTGTGCTAATACGGCAAAAGTTAACTGCAATTAACGGGAAGAAGGATGTTGCTACCGATTCGGAGGGAACATGGAAAGCATATAGTGGATTTGACGTCCATTCGAAGTAATTTAAGCGGATGCGCGAGTAATTCGCCCCTTAACACTATCCTCTGTCAACAAAAATACAGATGTGTACATTAAATGTATATTCAATGCTTAGACTCGGGTCAATTGTGACTTAGGTATTTTGCGTATAGCCATTTCGAGGTTTACACTCGGGAACAACTGCGAGCCAAACGTCGCGCAGTGCGAACGTCTTAATTCTTGACTCGTAGACCAAAGTAAAAGTGAATCGAGACCGAATTTTCTAGGTCCTACGTGTCCGTAGAAATTTTTATTTTCCTAAAAGAGTAAACTAAGCGCTTTCTACACAACACCTAGCTTATCAAACGCGGGGAATCAATATTTACTTTTATATGAGAATTTTAGCTGTATTTGTACCGTTTTAAGAAGGTGCTGGATCAAATCCGATCCAGGCAAAAATACTAAAACGAGAATAGTCAAGTATGTTAAAGTTCGTAAATGGTCTGAAGCTTAAATGTAGCTCGGTGGAACCTTTGCTAAGTTCCTGCCAAAAATAACAGGTTTGCGTAATCTGCTTCAGATATCCTAATGGACAAAGTAGAGTGAATAAATTTTGCCAGGTTAAGTCAATTTGTTCTTTACGTTGTTTTTGTGTCTAAACGACAAGATTAAAACTATGAACTTTTACGATCGAAAATTACCTGAACTTCACAGGTCCCAACCTAATTTAACTTAGGTCCTAGCATTTCGCTGCTAATGGTACGACAGCGAGGCAGCTGAGTCGCCTGTTAAAAAGTATTTCATAGTTATTACTACAATCTAAAAGGCGAAATTAAATATTATCCTAAATCATCTTATATGCAGATAATACTGGAAGGTTAAATCACGACTTTAGTACAAATTAGTGGTTCGAGTAACAGTATTTTCAATTAAAGCTGAATCTAATTTATTAAATATTAATTTTACCAATGTTAGAATATTAGGCTTATCAATAGAAAATTTTCATTCTTGATAATTTGCAAGAAGTACTGGAGCAGCGAGTATAAGGGGAAATTTGACGTCGGCATAATTTGACGTCGCACTTGCGTGACTAAACTTAAAGCGACCAGGCGAACCATCTTATTTTGCAATTCTCGATATCGAATCCACATCCATTGTTACGGAACAAATGGGATATTTGATTCGATTCACTTCTAGCGCAGACATAAAGGTTTTCATTCGGATTATGACAATTCCGTAACATTTCATACTGTTTAAACAGGATTCGCCCCTGTTTCGTGAACAAACGGGGCGGTCATGTTATTTATTTAATTACCCATTTGCTGTTCGCGAACAAGCCCCTTGTTAATACAAATGCGACAAAATTATGTTCGCATATTTGATATTCGCGAACAAAAAATAGCATTTCCTGAACGACAAGAAAATGTTCGATGATGAAAATTGTTACAAAAAAACAAAATAGGATGGTCAGTGGGGTCATTTTAAGTTTAGTTGCGCATAATCGAAAACAAAGGTAGTGCGATCCACGATTGCCCGGAATACCTTGCAGTAGGTCCATTCTTTTCGGTACCAATTTGCACAGCTGATGCGTTGCCTTAGCTTCTTTCACTAAGGCTCGAAATAAGATTCCTACTGGAACGTATCTTAGTATCCTAATAATCGGAATCACTAAACCTATATAACTTTTAGCAACTTAAGGATCTTGTTGATCCCTAGGTTCACTAGTGTGCTATATAAATCTTATATCCAACCTCGCAAAGAAAGATCGTCGCACTACCGCGGATATTGCCGGCCTAGTGCGGGATTACTATATACGGGTTGTTAAAAATGTGAACTGGTTCGTCCTATATGTGCTTTCTTAGACTTATATAGTACTATTGTGAGAATGACTGTGGTTAAGCTCGCGGGCAGTTATCCACTCTGGGGCTGTCTCCGGACTTCACGAGTTCTAGCTGATTTAAATACTTAACCTACTTAACTGATTCTTAATGATTTGTGTGTCCGAACTCAATTTCGCATGGATAAAATATTTTGCTAATTTTGGGTCGCTCACCATCGCTGTAAAGCGATGATGCTTGTGTAGGCCCCAAGCCAAAATGCGTATATTTGGATTAAGGCTTATTAAAATGGTCGTTAGTTTTAAAGAGTGTCGTCTGCGGGAACCTAAATTTTGTTATCCTGTCATTGGTCCCGAGCTTAGATCAACAAAATCATCAATTTTAGGGACGAGTTGTCCCCATTTTCCAGATCACCAAATCCCTTAAGTCTAATATCCCCAAAACCCAAAATTTCCCCGTTTGCCCCAAATATTAATTTAAATTATTAACTATATATATATATACGATTTTGTTTTATAATTAAGTAATTTACTACACATATGTATATTTATACATACAAGGCTATATCGTTTTATTAGATATTTACTTAATTAATATATAAATAACTTATCTTTTAATACATATTTATAATTATAATATTTATTAAATTAACTAACTTAATAATCTATATTTCAATATTAAATTTACATTATATTAACTAAGTAGGTATATTTAATAAATATACGACGAAATCAAATTTACCATTTGGTATTTATCTAATAAATATAATAACTAATATTAAATATCAACTTATATTGAGTTTTTATTTATAATCGTAGATATATACATACACAGGCTGTGCGTCATGGTATTAAGTAAAACTGGGTTCGAAAACAATAACAAAGGAAAACAAAGAAATATGGGAATACGACACGAGAAAGGCTTCCTAATCCGTCGCCCAGAGACTAATCGGACGTCGGATTCGGCTCCTCAATAAGCTCATTTTGATACCCAACACCATAGAGTTTAGACAAAGAAAATGAAAATGGCTGTCAGACGAGCCATGCAGTGTTACGATAGAAAAACCGGAGGCTTCAAACGGGCTGTGGTTACATTTTAAGGACCAGTAAGTTATAATTTTGCATCGAATTTAATGTGAGGAATACAACAATTGGTGACATGCCTATCAGGAAAACTTCTGTAATTTTCTTGGGTTTACTGTACCCAAGGTGGTCCCAGCGGTTCATACCGGGCTCAAATTAAATCCTAAAGTCCGGGCAATTCTACTATAATTTTTATTTCAACAAATATTTAATTACTAAAATAACTATTTCTTATTCGCCCAAATACCCACATTTCGAAGCAAATCCCAGTTATTTCTTAATAAGTCCGTAGATTTTCAAGTGATTCGCATGGGAGCGGTATTATTAGAAGGATTGAAATTTTTTTTACCAAAAATTTCTGGCCCAAAAAGTCAAAGCCGTTCCGAAGTTATGGACCCGGATAGCCATCACCTTCAATTCCAAGGATTCAGATTTTAAAACTCCTTTTGTTAACTGTTTTCTGCTGTCCAGTGAAATTGAACACTGGAGAAATTAATTAATATTTTGTATTTGATATTTTCAGATATTGCTGTTCACTGAACGGCGAACAGTCACCACTCAGGACACCCTTTTGCGGTCGATGCGGTGGGCGGGTTTCCTAAAATGCCAACTATTTCCTCACTCACTACCCTATAGCCTGTTGTCATGTCATGTTTTACAACAAAACGAGTTACAAATCGTATAATACAGGTAGAAATCGCACATCGAAAATGGTACGGCATCCCCAAATACCTTAATTAATACAGTTATACTCAACATACGATGAACAAGAATGGTGGGTTGGGACCGGTGAGGTACCGCGAGGTATCCTACCAGAGCAGGCCCACCAGAAAAACATTAGTTCTATGCAATTGGGATACATCAAGTATTCGACCAATTTTAACAATAGGTAACAAGATAACAACGACAAGTCAGATATATACAAAAATTTGTCACACAATGACAATAATAGATTATACAAATATGACTCGGTTCATACAATTATACCTTGGTCAAAAGACAGAAAATATAAACAATGCCAAATTTTTCAAAGAAGCAAGTATTCAACCAGTTTATACTCGATCACATACACATATATACTCGCTCGGAGAAGGGCAACGTGGATTTTGTTGAGGGCTATTAATTTTGGCTCAAAACTTTACAATGAGAACAGTATTGGGGTTCAATAATGTTGGCCATTGGACTGAGAAGGAAATAAATCTGGTGCGCAATGATCCAGAATAGATCTGTTACACATACAAAGCCCAAATACCCAATACCATACAAGTTCCAAATACCCAATAACAATAATTGTTTTAACCAAACTAACAAAAATATATACCTTCAACCATGCCACGATCTCGTTCAATCGTCGGATCTAAATCGTCTCGTTCAGAGTCGTTAACAGGGTATGCATTCAACAGTCCAGCTATCGTGTAGCAGCTAGCGTCAGTTAACTGAAATCCGCATTCGGATGCAGCCCAAGCAGAATTCGAAACATTATTCTTCTTGATTGCAGATACAAAGCGCGTTTTGTTTTTGCTACAACCAATATTAGTCGCTATAGAACTATACAGTTGTGCGGTATTTGTTATAAAAAATAATATCTCTCCATCATATAGAGCAAGAAAATTTACGTTGTCAAATTTAATGACACGTTTGATGTTGGAACTGTCTGTATGCACTAGTATGGCCTCTCCACAGTGTAAGGAGAGAGCACCAGCCATTTTGGCGCTCCTCTCCCAGGTAATTTTTCAGTTCAATCCACAGCACCCTCTGGTATTTTTAGATAACATTAAAAAATAATCTTTCAAACAACATAAAACGGTTACAAACAAAAACAATACAATTGTTTATATTACGATTATCACTAAATCGTGATGGGGGAAATCGTACTGAAAAATACTGAAACAAAGAGCTTTTAATATACAAGATAGTAAACATTTTCGAATCGTTTTCTATCGCTTTTGCAAATTGACAGTTAAAGCGACTGGAGTTTCCGCAAATAGCACTCAATAGCACAAAAAATGTTCTTGTGCGTCTGTGGCCAGATAACTCTTAGCTGGATTGATAAATTTTCGTTAATTTATCATTAGACGCGGAACCCAATGTAACTGTGCACTTAGCTTTGTGTCGTAGTTTTCTAAACAACTGTCACAGAACTGACATCAACTACAACATTAATGTTTCAGTGGTGACATATGACAATGTCCGTTATTGGTTTTAGGAAGACATATAATTGAACTTTGGCCGGGCGGATTTATTCGCGCCACAGATCATTTAAAAGCCGAAACGTTTATCTGTGCCATTTAGTTATTCGATGAATCCGACTCCAACATCTTTCCCCAGAAAAAGCAGGCTAACGGGGCTCGATTCGCTTCCCGGAAATGTCTAAAAAACGTTATTTATTGCTTCTCGACAGGAACCGTATATATCTAAGTCAAATTGGGTTCATTTAGTAGAGAAAATAAGCCTCCATAATACTAGATAATGATTTATTAAGCTGCCCTTTCAGTGTGTGGTATTTGTGTCAAAGTGGATTTCAGGTGGGTCTGGAACCTAAAATTCATAAAAAACGCCAATATCTCTGTAAATATTCGACTTATACGAGTATTGGTGGTCTCATTTTGGAGACCAATTAATGCTATATATATTTGCACATGGCTGCAGTCATTTGAATGGCCCATGGAAAACAGTAATATCTCCGTAATCGATTAAGCTATAATTGTTAGCATTATTTTGTAGATAAATTTATCCTCTACATTATGAGTTCCTAAAAAAGCAATAAACATGTATATATCTTCAACTATTCAACCAATATGGCTGATATTCGGCACATTTGGCAAGTTCGTGCGCAACATAGCTGTGTACGGCTCTCTAAATTACATATTCGATGGCTGAATTCATCGCCATGGCTACTAGTTTACTTAATTTAACAATTATGTATACGTTTAATTTGCTACTTCGAATATTTATTTTAAGCTTTGATTAGTATTTTATGATGATCACAAGTAAAAACCCAATTTATTGTTTCTCCAGCTCTACTACAAAGTGTCTTGGGTAGAAAGTACGTATAACTAGCATGTCTTAGGTCCCGCTTCACATCATATTGTTGGGCATGGTAACTCAAAGACGTCTATATGATGATCTAAAGCATATTTGGTTACACTATATGCAATTGCTAGGAATCGTAAAATAAAATGATGAATTTTCGGGTTTAATGAGACTGGGTTTCTTATTTAAAATTGGCGTCCATCTAAGGTTTTCCGGTAATAGATTACGAACTGTGTAATACCAAAGTAAGTGTTGAGACATGGCATATTTATAATTTTTCTGGCATGTAGTCTCTTCTACTTAGTACGTCCTTTTGTGCATCCGCCGCCCACTGCATTAAATCGAAGTTTCGATCAGTGCCAATAGTCGTTTAATTCGCTCGCAAGGAGTTTGCGTTGAATATGTTACAAACGCAAATTTCTTAGAACTTTGAATATGGAACGAATTAATATTAAACGAGCCTTAAGAATCGACAGGCTAAACAAAGTATGGTTAGCTACTTGCATTATTGCAGGGGTGACTGACTTAGCGCAATATTATGGTCAGAGTTGATGAGAAAACTGAAGCTTTGCAACATGACAGCAATCCTTTCAGAGAGAATAAATTTCCGGATAACTGGTACAAAGACTATAAATTACGGAAACTTCATAGGAAATTCCAATGTGTACATAATTGTATAGTTTTTTTTACATTTTTATTAATCCAGTATCTACAATGCTATCCAACATCACTCGTATGATTTTTAATGCTTGGGCTGTCATGGTTGGGAAGCTTAACCTAACTTTCATATATGGATTAATTTAACATTGTATGCTAATTTATTGCAACCCGTTTGAATTGCTTCTACGTATGGTTCGCATTTCATCACGAATAAATAAATGGTCACGATATACATAACTAACTTATGATTCAGGCTGTTTAGTCAAATATGGATAAAACGATTGATCAAGTAAACTATTGCAAAAATTATGCTCTGACTACGACAAAAACTCATCGCTAGAATAGTTGTTTGGTTACCTACCGTTTAACTAGTTTTCAGAAGTAGTTACCGGGATCCTTGTGGACTCAAAAACAACACATTAGTTTCAGTGTAAATCAATCCGTTTATTTTCGCTTTTTTCAGCGGCCAGAGTGCGAAATTGCATCACCCTTATTGTTTGTCAGCGCGTGAAATTGCAGCTACTTTATCGACTGTCAGCGTGTGAAGTTGCAGCTTTTTGCATATAATTTTGATATTTAAAATTGAACACACGCAGTTATATCCCAAAATTTGAATGGCGGCTAAAGGGTTGCATAAATTATTCATTTCAACTTTTCGTTTAAAGGTTAACAACTGAAGGGTTTCCATAATATATCAATAGTGCTTAATTCATGAAAACCTTTACTATTCTTTGGCTATATTACAACCACTCCTAGGTGACTTCGGTTAAAATTTCGAATTTTATTATACAGGAAAAGATTGGAGTATTCACATTATTTCCATTTGAAAATCCTAGAGAACTGATTCGCTTTTAACATACTGAGTGCGGTACGTTCCGGCTCTGTCCATGTTTTGTCTGGGTTTTCCTTATTATGTTTTGGTTAATGTCATACATTTTAACATCGGCGGAATTTGTTATTTGTATCGTAGTAAGTAGCCTAATTCAGACAATATTTGGACAGTTCTGCATTTCTATGAATTTATACGTTTAAGGTCAATCTTATGGTAAGCTATTTAAATCGAATCTTGACACGGTACAGTTCGGTTGTAATAAGCTTATCCCATCCTAGATATATACCATATATATCATTTGAAACGTATGCAGAACTATATACATCACAATAGCTACATGGTGTGCTATCCTATCAACTATGAATGTTATGCATTATAACAAACATATTAAACGTATAATGCGTATTATATTGTTCTGTTTAGGGTTGCACCGGATATGATTCGAGGCCGGATACTGGATATTTGAAACAGGTACCGGCCGGACACCGGATAGTTTTAGTTCAAAAATTTTCTCGTCCTTATTGCTCTCCTCAACTTTTACATTGAATGTATTCCTCATTGTAAGTCTATATATATATATAGGTATTTTTGTGGTACATTCATAATTTTTGTGGTAACGTTTGTATGTTTGGGATTGTTTGGAGGAGTTGGCAGGTCCGAGCTGTTCGCAGTCAGCGGCAATATGAAACGTGCAGCCGAGCTGGACAAATACATGAACCTACCTCGTGCCAGCAAAGATACCAATCCTCTCAAGTGGTGGAAGTTTCACCAAACCGCTCTTTTTAAAAGTGGATGGGCGAATAAACTAGCATGTTGTTTTAGGCGGAATGCGGAAGCAGCCGTAAGCCATAATTTTACACACGCTAGTCTCTAGCTCTAGTCTCTTTTCTGGAGGTCAAGAAAAACCTCATGTCGCAAGTGCTGCAATAGCGTCTCAGCATCACCAGTTTAGCTGCATCTCAAATCTATCATATACTCGCAAAATTTAAAACATCTGACCCGGCCCCGGATACCCAATTACCGGCCGGAAACCGGATACCGGTGCATCCCTAGTTCTGTTATAGGAACATCACGCGAGCAAGATTCTACCAGTTTCTTTGGCTTTTCAAATCACACAATTAACGAAGTTAAGAAGGTAATTCTGGATACATCTTATACACTGGCTTCACATAACATATACTTAACTGGGCTCTCCATTCGCTGAAAATTTTGCCAGGGGGCATGAACCACGGCCCTTTAGTTCCAAATCGGGAGGCGTACGATTTTGCCAGGAGGCATATTGCCAAGAGAAAAACGGTTAAAAATCGTGTCAGAAACACTGCCAAAACGCTATTGATAGAGAGAAAAAGCGATTTTGAAGCAAATTCTGTTAAATTTTTGGCTTCAGAGCGGAATTTTAGTATATACAAATTTTGATCAATTTTTTTTACTTTGGACCGATTGGAAACAAAAAAATTTCCAAGAGGCGGTGAACTGGGAGGAGCCCAGAATTTCGCAAGGGGGTTTGAGCCGGGGGGTGCCTGTTCTGAACCAGGAGGAACCGAATAATGCCAGAGCCCCCGACCCCAATTCAATTTGGAGAGCCTAGCTTAATATAGTTTAATATGCCGGTATCTGGTAGGGCCAAAGCTCACTAACATAAGCCGTGTCCCGACCTTATTATAGCCGCGTATTATAAAACAAAGTAGGTTCACTCTGAAGCTGTAAAACAACATAGTATATCCATTAAATGAAAATGACAAACTTTTTTGGTTATCGAACGGGTATTTATCAAGGATAATACTAGTTTCATTTCGTTTGTATTAGCTTTAACATTAAATCAAACCGAGTTAACGCATACAACTGACAAAGAAAGATGATTAAAAGTTCGACTAGACTATTTTTAACGTGACAGCTTTAAAAATATTGTTTGCGTTTTAATGAATACTTCATGAATAAATACAAGCTAACAATATAAAAACAAACCGAGTTATCGCATATAACTGACAATAAAAGATGTTTAAAAGTTCGACTAAACTGTTTTTAACGCGACAGCATTAAAAATACTGTTCGAATTTTGATAAATTATTCAAACAATAAATACAGGGTACCTCTGATAAATAATGCAGACTGAAGCTTTCTACAACCATCCTGTGTGCATAATGAATGTGATATACTTATACGTACATTTATGTGCATGAATAAATAGAAATCACAAAGCGCGCCATACTTACCCTCTACTTTTAGATTGCAAACCCATATCAACACAACATTGATGAACAAACTTTCGTTCAACTGCAGACAACGAAGAAGGAAACGGAAGTTCTGTGAACAGAAAGCGCCAATAAAAATTTATATTAGCTCTAACACGTTTAAAATTTTACCCAAAACATTAATTTCCATTTTTTCTATTTCGGAAAGTCTGATGCATTTCTAGCTCAACAATATGACACTGCGGGTGCACTAGAGAAACAGATAAAATCCATAATGTACAGTGGTAAATAGTGTAAGATTTTAGATTGTATAAGGTTATCGTTGTGGAAAAGCATCTTGGAAATATCACTATTACTAATAATTATGTTCTAATAACAAACTAGCCTAAGTCGCGATCATTAATGTAGATTACAAAATTTTAAATACAGTGCATGTAACATAAGATCAAAAATTTGCCGCAACTTGCGTGCTCGGCTACTTCACGGCTAATTTACGATACATTAGTTGAACAGGGAAACAAAAAAACATCCATTCATTTTGTGATCGATCCAATCTCTCACTTCATTAATATTATATTTCTAAATTTTGCTGAGCTTTAGTTGTGAAATAAATCAATGTAAATAAACAAAAGATAATGAGGATAGGTATTCCGCTTCATTAACATTGAGACGCAAATCATACTCAAATATTGTCCCGTTATATACGTACTTGCATACTAATTCAGTCACAAAATACTAGCATTTTCCAAACATCGTTTCACCACTCCGACGGATTAGATGCAATCGCACATTCTATATAACACGTCCAACAGTGATTCGCATTAGGTACGTTTCAAAATAACATAGAGATCAACAATAAACTTACCATTATTTGGACCGTCTCTGAATTTATGTAGAGCATGATGAATTGAAATTTTCATTTCTTCCGTTATATGTTCCTCGGGGTTGCTCATTTTGCTGCGGCTTATAATTTATGTCCTGGGTATATGTTTGTATAATCTTAAGCCACAAAAATACCCAACAGCCTTAAGTTTAATTAATAGTCATTCCTAACAGGCCGATGATAAAAAAGTAACACAATAAAAGAATAAATTATAAATTATCAACAGTACGTATTTTTGCGCACTTTATTGTATATAATTACGATTCAAAATTCTATAATTTAAGTGAATGAATAACAATCACTGCAACAATCTCCGCAACGACATGTTTATAATACGTATATCATCGCACGAAAGAGTGAGAAACGCTGCAGCAGTCTTTAATGTAACTGAAAAATTCATAAAATATAAAATCAAAACCCAATTCAAAATGACTGCCTATAGTCTAACCACAATTTTTTTGGATCTCTTCTGGCCTTTATTTTCATGTATAATCGTTATTGAAAACTAACAATTTCCATTATATATTGTAAATCACACTATGTAAGACTTAACTGGCCTGATAAACTAGCGTGGACCTGCACACCCCAAAACCAAGTTTCCAATCACCAAATTTTGCTATATATATTACGCTATGAGCTTCACTGAAGTACGTTTTATCATTTCTACCCGGTTTTATTGTTATGTTTCTATATGCCATCCTAAACCCGCTAGAAGACGTGAAGTCTTATAATTCTGGTCTGAAAAGATTTGAGGAACACCACCGCCGTATTCTAACCTATTAATTACCTGATTCACCAGACCATGCGCTTGCAGGGTGTCTAAACATTGACAACTGCTCAATTCTCCAAAACGTCTAGCTGATTGCACTCCTTGATATTGCTTTCAAGCTTCTCGAAGCAATTATCAGTGTCAGACTGAGGATATACCGCAACTCAGAAACCAGAGAAAACCAAGCTGGTTTCCTACCTGGACGGGGTTGCGTTGATCAGATTTTCGCATTACGTCAAATGGTCGAATCAAGAAATGAGTTTAAAAGACCGTTGTATATAGCCTTTGTTCATTTCTCTGCTGCATTTGACAGTGTAGATCGTAGTTCATTGTGGGAAATAATGCAAGCAGGCATGGCACCGTTAAAGCTCACGAATATGATAAAAGTGATTATGAAGGTACTTGTAGCAAGATCAGGGTTTACCAAAAGGAAAGCCGCAACTTTGCAATCAAAACCGGTGTACGTCAAGGCACAATACTGTCTCCAATGTTAACTAATTGGGCGGTTGATTGGGTACTGAAAAACGCCCTAGACGAAAGCAAAGACGGTATACTTTTGGGTGACGGAGCACGACTAACCGATCTAACCTTTGCCGATGATATAGCTCTGCTAGGCCAAGGTTCCTATATGTTGCAATCTATGCTGACGAAAGTTGCCACCTGTGCTTTACAAGTCGGTCTTGCAGTTAGCACGGAGAAGACAAAAATCATGTGTTGCAACAACACTGATGACCATACTTTCAAGCTGGATGGTAAGGTAGTTGAAAAGGCTGAATCGTTCAAGTACCTAGGCAGTAAAATAACCCCAATGGGCGACTCAGGAAATGAAATTATGCTCCGTATCGTTAAAGCCCAATCAGCACCAAAATGCTTCGGAAATTGTGGCGTAACAGCAGAGTCACAAATGGCACCACACTTCGTGTCGACATGGCTAGATCAGTACTACTATGTGGGTGTGAGACATGACCACTCAAGGTACAACACGACAAAAACTAATGGCCTTTGAACAAAAGCATGGCGCCGCATGCTAAGAGTATCTTACAGGGACTGAATCACAAACGCTGAAATTTGTAGAATACTTAGTGTCACCGAGCTTATCCCCAAGACGATCCAAAAACGGAGACTGATTTGGCTTGGAAACGTACTAAGAATGCCACCACAACGTGTCCCAAGGCGATCGTTGTTACACCCAGTGCTAACGACTTGGAAAAGACAACCGGGTGCTGTACGTCTGAAGTTCAGACGTGCCTGCTTCAATGATATTAAAAATACAATCGTCACACGTCATTTCGGGGAAAGTACAACCAGTGGGAGCAAAATTGGATTACTCATCTATACAACTTAGCTGCTGACCGTGTAAATTGGAGGCAGATCTTCAAAAGCGTGATTGCCAGCAGAAAAGCGGATCTCGTTCAACGCCGTATCTATAGTCGCCCGACCGGAAAAAAATCGCAAAATAAAAATTTGATTTACTGTTTCTGTACTTTCTAATTGTGACGTTTCTATGAGTTTGGACATATGTTTGGGCTTAAATATGCATATTCTAAATGTTATTTTATTCGAATATGCGGTGTATTTAACGAAAATTGCCAAAATTTAGTGATTTTTTTCGGACACTAAATCCGAAAAAAAATCAACCAGTCCGAAAAAAAATCACCACTTTTTCGCAATTGGTCCTTCGCTCAAACAAAAAAATAATGTGTTTAATATCAGTCTTTTGTATCCATTTAACACTAATATATAACCTTGTAACTAATGCTCACGAGCCAGAATTGGAGTGGTGAGAACAATCCCCCGAAGTCTGTTGTAGAAAGCACACATAAACAAAGCCTACACACAGTACAAAGATGCAGGATTATATAAACCGTGAGTGATGAGTCATAGTTACACCCGCCTATTTTGATAGCCAACGTATGCAGTTGACAAAACATCATACAACGAGTACAAAAACAATCAACTAACAATTTAATAATTCAATAAAACCCTAAATTGACCATGAAAAGAACGTTAAAGAATTCAAACCGACACTTGAGAAAAATCTCATTTTTCATGCCAAGTATGAAGCAGAAGTGTGAAAAATATTTCCACACAATATTTTTGACACTCGCAATCAGCCCAGAAAACCCCATATCCGACACTAAAACCAACAATAAGCACACATTTAGGTGCATTTCCCACGACTTTTCACCAAATATAAAATTTGGCGCCAACTATAAGCTTATAGACTTCAGATTGGGAAGTAGTTGAAAAACTTGTTATATATCATTGGGAAGCCCTGGTAAAGCTGCATAGAATAGGCCTATTAGTTTGCAGATATCTCGTTTACTTATTGAGAAAAGTCGCAAAAACTGGAGGGGGTGCACGCAAAATGGGCCAAAATGACGCCATTTTGCCCCATAACTTTTCCCACGGGAAAAAATTCAAAAATCGGGCTCCGTCACTACACCTAAATCGGCCATTGCGGTTCTAATGAGCTATCTTGCATCAAAATCCGCGCAACCGTTATCGAGATCCAGGTGCGACAGACACACAGACAGGACCTCCTCAACCCCCATCCAGAGCCAAAATTGAAAATTCTCGCTTCGCTCGCGAGTGGAATCGAATTCAACTATCAATGCCTAAAAATTAAAATCAGCTCGTAACTACGAACAGCAATTATAAAAAATCTAAGTTTCATTTTTGTGATGTATCCGTGTCGATTTCATTAACAGCAAAAACTACATTTAACCTCAGGGCGTATTCTGGGATCCGGAGAGATGAATTTCGCAAAGGGTGTACTGAATTTTTTTCGTCATAATTTAGGTGGCTTGGTTTGGGCTGATGTAAATCCTGGGCAAACAGCTCAATGATCTTAGTTTTACGCAGTGTTGATAGTAGAAATCCCGCTCCATTTATAGAGGCGGCTTGAGTCGGCTGTCGTGTGCGATAGAGCGACAAGTGGGGTGATTTTTTTTTCGGACAAATTTCAGGTGATTTTTTTCGGTCGGCCGACTATAAGTCTACGTAAAGTCTAGCTGATGTATACTGCGTGCTTTTGGAGACAAGTGTCGCGACTGTACAACACGACAGGTCTTACACCTGCATATATCCAGCTATAGCTTAAGCGGCACTGTTAGTGCCAGTGACAGTCTTTCTGGGCTGCCCAAGAAGGCTTTTCCTATTCTCGTGATGATTTAGGTCTCGGAAAAGCCTGTGCCGTAGTGTGGCTTCCCAAAACCTATTAATAGCTTTACATAAAAGCCTAAATCTACTATCTCGCACGCGAGAGTAAAATGGAACATGCGTAGTTTCAGTTATAGTTGTCATTATACGCCATCACCTGTAACAGGTTTTATATCTGAAATACATACCACCGTAAAACCTCTTGCACACCTGAATCTTATAATGATCGTCTGATAGGAGTTCAGAAACATCGTATATTCAGTGTGTCATAAAACCGATTATATCGTACCTGAAGACGCGGAAAATAAAGCACTACCAAATAGTGACGGCAGTCTAAATTCTTCACGTAAATAGGGCCCACCGACGACGATCGATCTGAACCCATTGCAAACGAATACGAATGAAAAGGTATGGAATATTAGCGCCAGTCCTTCAATAATTTAACCGTATTCAGCGCCGAAATACCTATATATAGACCATTCTTGATACACTAAACATAGTACATAGACAAACACACATTTTAGCAATAGAATTCGTCGACCCTAAACGCTTTGCAAACCTTTAAAAAGATATGAAATATTCGTTCTGAGCTCTAGACCACCAAACTATCATATTCAGCTTACGGAAAACAAATACTGCACATATACATAACCAAACACTGCACTGCAAGCAATACATAACCAAACAACCGAAGACAAACCTATATTCCGGAAATTGGGTTCATATACCGTAAAAAAGTCATTAAAACCACTGATAAGATATGAAATATTCGCATTGGACTCTCGATAACCAAGACGTCGCATTATATGTACAGAAAAACCAATTTTATAGGATATTAGTTATGATCTGAACTCCAACTGGCCTCTCTATAGATGAGATCTCCAGGCTTTTGAGCTTATTCCAGTCGAATTGTGGCTTCCGCCAGATATATATTTTGAGTTGAAACCTGACCATTCTTCATGCCCTGGAAGAAATACATGACCAGGCAAATAAAGGCAGACTACAAATTCCGAATATCGAGTTCGTCGACATTAAAGCGGGCTACAGAGTTGTCATACAAAAAGTAATACTGTGCAAAGCTGTGCATCTCGATGAGCTGATTCCGACCAGTGGTTTCTGGCAGCCTGTGTTGTATGATATTAGATGTGAAGCACTGGTGCGGTGCTTCCAGATTTAACGAAGCACCACTAAAAATTAGTTTTTGAATCGGTGATCCTAAAGTACGAGGGCGATATATAAGTGATCGTTATTAATAAGCGACGAAGTACCAACGGATTGGACGCACGAGACGAACGACAATACGAAATCGATACGACCAGACCAGTAACAAAAAAACGGTAGCGGTGTTGGTGGGGGTTTGGAGGTATTCAAAGGGAGTCTGTGTATAGTATCGGAGGGAAATAAATTGGAAGAACAACGGAAATACGAAACAATAAGATAGACATAAATGCGTCATATTCCAGAAATCATGGTCCTCCCTATAGATAACGAATACAACTACCCAAATCCGAAACCTTATTTCAAGCTGCGAAACATTGAAGCCGAGGGAAGCATTCCCAATGTTATGGATTCAAACGACCAGCATATTTAAAAATGGGGAAGTATAGAATAACAACAACGTTGCCTTCGATTTTGTCTATCATCGCAGGAACCTAGGACAACCGGTGGAGGAAGGACAATTTCAGCGAGTGAAACCCCAAATGTGGCGGTTCATTGCTCGAAATAAAAGTCGATTGTTGGAGTGCGCTTCACGGCACGTAGCAACGGTCGACGGCTCGGAGGATGATACGATAGAGATATCCAGCGCGGATGTAAACAGATTGCTCTAGGGACTCGGTGGACGTGTAGAGGAGTGTTTAGAGCGCAAACGCACATGTTTCACAGTAAAGAGGTCGCGTGTTCGATCCCTTCTGTGCTCATAATCTGCTTGAGCAAGAGACTATATAAACCAATGTTGCTTCGGATTACCCACCTGTAAAATGGGTACGAGCATGCTTGGAAGGAAAACAGAGTTTCCGTGTCGGAATTTGCATCTCTTGACGGCTTATGCATCGGCAACGCTGGCTGCGATTGCTACGAAATTGGGATCAACACCCACACCCTAAGTATAACTTTGGACCTTTAACAGATTTTTAATACTAAGGGCTTCAGAGGACAGTGTCACTCCTGTAAGGGCATACATTCGCTTTCTGTCACTCTTGTAGTGGCATACATTCGCATTCTGTCACTCTAGTAGGGGCATACATTCGCGTCCTGTCATTCTTGCATGGACAGCAGGTGCTTGAGTTGTCAGTCTTGCTATAGCAGCGAAGGCCGTGCTTTCATTTCTCAGGTGACAAAATCCGAATACCTTAGCATCCGGTCAAACGCAACGGGTACAATAATGATCTGGTCAATGATAATCTGGCCAACAATACGGGCTGATATTTGGTACGTGATTTTTAATAACAATGACAAAACCATTTTACTGCGCAAGAAACTTGTCAAAAATTATCTCATCAACCCACTGTTATATAACAGTGCTTTAGTGCCTTTGCGAAGAATATTCAGACATATTGGACTCACAGGAAAACTTGTGATACTGTTATTTTTGTAATGTCATATTTGTATTTAATAATTTTGACGTTTTTAAGCAAGGGAGATCCGAATGAAATATAATCATAATAAGAATCGGTATAAAGTCAAACAGAAAGAAAATAGGTTGCGCCAGTGCAAGACGCAAATTGGCGCTCACGGCGCAGAACGGTCCGGACGAATAAAAACAGAGACGGTTGTTACTGGATCCTGTCAAGGCAGCGTAACCGGGATAAACTGATATTACCTCGACTGTGTATATAGGATAGCATATATTGTTTATTACCAATCATAGGATATTGCAGCTCGAAGGGTTTAGCATCCGGAGTTTAACACAACATATAGCGCAAATTTAAGTAAACAAGACTTACGAGACCAGTCAATAAACGAATTAAATCAGAAAAAAGGTAAATACACTTATATTTCTGATTACATATTTCGATCAAATTTTAAAAATCTGGTTAAATCAACTTTATCAAGTAGTTTCTTGAAATTATCTGGTCTAGACGCATGATTTAATGGTTTATTCATTACCATAACTGGTAGTTGGTTCTATGCATTTACAATTCGAGCAGTCAGAAAATGATGCAAAGCGTTGGTTTTGTGTTGGGGTTGCAAAGTTTTAAGATAATGACCTCTTGTGAAAGTTACATAAGACAGTTCAAACAGGTTCTTATATCCAGCAGAAAAATTTCTAACTGACTTGAGAACAGCTACTAAATCATTATGCAAGCGTCTCAACTCTAAGGGCTTTAAGTTGGGATACTTAAGTCTGTCTAAATACGAAGCGTACGGCAGGTGTACTCTGGCAAAAATACGTTTCGTAAAATAATGTTGAACATTTTCAGGCTTATCGATATTTCTTACTGTACATGGCGACCATACAGGTGATGTGTATTCCAGGATTGGTACTACATAAGACATAAAAGCAGTCAAAAGAACGTTATAATTAGAGTTTACGAAATACCGGAATAGCATGTTAAGAACACGATAGGCCTTCTGACATATAACGGTGCAGTGAATGTCTGGCTTCGGCAGATTACACACTGAGACTCCTCGGTCTTTGAGATAAGTGTTTACAGTTAGGATGTGATTTACTATTTGATATTCTAACTGTGGATTTTAGCTCCTACATGGAGTACTGTATATTTAGCATTTGATAAGCTAAGTTGCCATTCGTTGGCCCATGAATCAACAAACTGCTCGCCTAAGCTTATCGGCGGCGATATGTGCTTGTGTTCGTTTCAGCTTAACATAAAGTTTTACGTCATCAGCATACAATTTGCAATATACATTATTTAACTTTACAACAAGGTCATTGATATACAGAACAAACAAAGTACGACCAAGAACAATCCCCTGAGGAACGCCTGGCGTTACTTTCCGTTTTTCAGAAAAGCAATGATTAATCTTTACGTAGAATTTGCGATCAACTAGATAAGCTCGAATCCATTTTAGTAGTTGACCTCTCATGCCATATTTATATAGCATTAGAAGTAACTTTTTGTGCGGAACCATATCGAATGCTTTTGCAAAATCAAGGTAAACCACATTGACATAGTTTCTTTATCTACTGTAGTGCACCAATCTTTCATGCGCTGAAGCAATTGAGTATAGGTTGATTTGTTTGAAACAAAACCATGTTGATTAGGAGATACAATGTTATGCCGAACAATAAAGGATATGATATGGTCATTTATGGCATGTTCCATGATTTTTCCGCAATTGGATATCAGTGATATTGGGCGGTAATTGAGGGGATTCGACGAATATCCTTTTTTGTATACTGGCACTACGCGAGCTATAAGCCACTGTTTTGGCAAGGTAGCAGTGATAAATAATTGTTCGAAAAGATGTGACAGTGGATAACAAAGTGAGTTTTTCAGGTTTTTAATAGGAATGCAGTAATCCATCTGCAGAACGGCTTAGTTTAAAATTCAGCTTACTCATGTACTTGTGTACTGTTTGTGGCGAAAAAGCAACCCAGGTGATGGGTGGCTCGGCAGCTGTTATGTCAATAATTACAGGAAAATTATTGTTATCAACATTCAATACAGAAGAAAAAGCATCAGCGATAATATTAGCACATATTTGATCATCTGAGTATAACAAGCCATCGGGGCACTTTATCGCGCTAATGCTGTTCTTTGCTGAAAGCCCGTATTTATGTATCCAAACAATGTTTTAAAATTTCCGGTTTCGATAATGTTGCATTCTCGTTTTTTCTTGAATTGTAAAATAGCAGCAGAGCATTGTTTGGAAAACCGATTATATTCATTAAAATTTTCAAACTGTTTTGCTGAGAGCCACAATTGCCACTTTTTATTTTGCATAAGCTTAATGTAATGAGGATATTTGACGGATTGCTCGGTTGTTACAATCTGTTTCTTCGGAACGAAAAGCTCACATCGGAAATATATAAAGAAAGAGTTTAAACTTGACATTAACTGAAACGACTCGATTCAAGAGTCTATCCCAGTCAATAGCGAAAATAAACTGCTCAAAAGCTGAAAAGCTCGTTTTTGCGAAATTGAAAGCCTCATAAAGAAGTCTTCCGTTCGGAAAAACTTCCTGAAACTGCAAAGTTTATTGAGCGGAGCTCGGCGAAGCCGAGTGAAGCGTTTTTATTTTCTGTCTGGGAATAAAAAGGTCCATGTCCGTCCGTTCGTTCGTTCGGTCCGACGGATCTCAAGTACCACTGAACCGATTTTTTAAAAAAAAACTTTTTTCTTTGAAAACCTATCATGTCAGAGTGTGCACCTGATATTTGGGATTAAAAATTTTTAAGTGGTTAATTAGTAATTAGCTAATTAGTTAAGCTTATTCAGCTAAAATAGAGAATTTTGCAATATTTGTGTTATTTATTGAAATAGAATCGTTTCGATCAAACCATTATAGGGTGTTTTGGGTCGAAGAATTCAAATATAATATTTTTACCAATGATAAAGCCTTATGCCCTATGCAATTTAGTTATTTGAAGAACATAAACTTGAGTACATTCGTAATGCCACAGCCCAAGCTCCGCTCACAAATGTAGTTCCACTACCGACTAGTACATAAATGATCATAATCTGAAAGTGGTTCGACAGCACGCACATCAAACACGTTAAGCACAGAATTAGTCATTATAACATCAAGTGTATTTAAACCACGAGTACTAAACACAACAGTGTGTTAGACCCGATATTTGTAACGAGCTGATAAAACTATCATAGTCTTTTGCGGGCAGAGATGTGAAAACGTCCCAATCTATCCGCGGATAGTTAAAGTCACCTACCCAGATGACAGACCAAGGGACATCGCTGTAAATCTGTATAAATTCCGAGTTGCTCAGAAGCGATTATGTCGTAATTTGGAGGTCCGTATGCGCATAACACGCTATGCTTTGTGGGAATATGTAAATTTATGCCAATCATTTCTAATTCGTTGAACCCGAGATCGATAATTGAGACTGTCGAAAGTTTTTATTAATGAAGAAAGCGACTCCGCCACCTCAGTTGTCTTTTCGATCCTTACGATAAATATGGTAGCTTGGGCAATCGAAAAAATGAGTTCTGAATATCGCTGTGTAGCCAAGTTTCCGTAATAGGTACAATGGAACATGAGCTAGAATTCAGAATATATTCTAAAGCCGTAGTCTCTAAGCACCTTGCATTTGAGTATTTGAACTTAATTAGGCTTTTGTTTATTTGCGGGTCTCTGGGCATACTCGTTGGATTTACCCCATTTATTAGTTAACCAACACTGTAAAGACCTTATTATTTCGAGTAACGTTATAAGAAAAATATTTATCCCGTATATCACTACGCATTTTGCCTGTAGCGTCGCGCCTGGAGCCTTTAAAACAAACCAGTTTTTTTATCAAGTACTACGAACTATGTGTTTGATGTTGGGCCTGCGCTGTCGTTAAGTTCTTTCGCTTTGTGACGAAGTGAAAAATATTGCTGACGATCGTTGTCATTCATTGAGCGTCGGATGAAGTTCTCTTTTGTATCATCACAGTCTTTCAGCCTGTTATAGGATAGATTTTACAACAGAAGACGACTGTAATCGAACTTTGAGGAGCCACCGCGGAGATGTTCGGCGTTGAACGTTACCACTGCGATTTCGCACTTCTAATGTTCCCATTCGAAAAACTTCCGTAGTAATAACGATGGCCTGTTTTGGGGCGATGTTGCGAGATACAATGTTCGCTAATGTGGCACAGTCCGCGCTATTCGGATTCGACGCATTGATAGCAAGCGTCACGTTTGATGGAGCCGATAATTCTACCTGGAAGCTACAGGTCGTCGGTTTATTTACAGTGTTCGCTTTGCTGTCAATTTTTGCCGCCAACATAGAAAGATCATCTCGTGATTTGTCTTCATTGCATGATTTAGATGAATTGAGCGATTTAAGAAAGGATGTGCAGTGCTCGCAGAAAACAACAATCCGATCAATGTTTGTAATTGCTTGCGGCGGACGTGCCATTTAATCTACAGCAGCTGAAGCGGATCCATTGCGAGCACCCACCACATTCGACACTGTTTTCAGTTGTGTCATTAATGGTTTGACAGCAATCAATGCACTGAACATTATGAGCTGGGGATGCATCGAGAGAACATTTTGTGTCGATGGTTCATTTGGCGACCATTCGGATCTCGGTTGACTTGAGCGATTCGATTGATTGGTTAGGCTTTGTTGCCGCGGTTGTCGTGTAGGCTGAGTTCTTTTTGTTTTCGGATAATGATTGATTTGCACAGAATTCGGGTTGGGTGTGGAATTACATTTGTTGGATGACGCCATTTGCAATATATTGATATTTAATACTATAAATATGCTAGCCTATTAAAGATACTTGCAGAAATTACGATAAAGTTTCTTCGTTTAGCTCATGCAGGTTCGTGGAGTAATGCACCCAGCGGCAATGTCCACTGAATGCAATTGGTTAAAACCGTGTGAGGCAACGTTTAACGGCTTCGGCCCGTGACGTGACGGGAACTCAAATAATACGTCCCCTTTAGCCTCACATGAGTCTGAGTAACATTCTATAGCTTAGGTTTTAGCAAGTATAAGTGCAAGGTACTCATCGAACAACCGGGATGTGGGACATCTACCAGACTATAACCCCGAAATCAATCATCAAAATTTCACAAAAATCTTGAAATCTTAAAATTCACAAAAAATTTATTCTTCACAAAAACTTTTTTAATTTTATTTTGGCTTTCTAAACTTCCCGAACTGGTTATTAGCTAATCAGTGACTTGGCTGGAGCCAATCATCATATCAGCTCCAGGTCTCGCCAGGTTTTACAAACCAAAGTCAGTGTTATTGGAGCTCGCTCTCAGTCGGTCGGTTTTACGTTTTGTTGTATATGCACTGTCACAGGGAACCTTTTTCTTTATAATTTTTATTTCTCTTATTATTGTTATCTAGCAGCGATAGAATTTCCATAATAGTCGTTTAGTTGAAAGATTATAGTTTGCACAATTCATCATAGGCTGTGTGAATAATCTTCATAACTGTAATAATTTCGTTTTGTAATAAACATTAATACTGGTGCCAGTCGTGCCGTCTTATTGAGTTCAGAGCGTCATAGCTCGGTTAGGTGGTATAGGCTCAAAATCTTTGTTGTATATAAAACGCGTGCCTTCCTAGGATAACCCCACCGCCATACTATTGGCGACAGCTCGAAACTATAAATCTTCGTTGACGAAACCCCATTCCTAATGAGTAACGATAACAGACGTAACCACCCACGCCATGAAATGTAAACAATATATATTTATTACTTTAGGGAAAACTCATTGCCTCAACAAAGATTCGAACCAGCGGCCTTCTGTACTGCAGTCCAGCGTGCTAACCACTACATCATAGGGGCGAATTTAGTGGGATTAGATGGTTATATTGCGGTATGCACTATTATATTATAGTGCGTCTATGCACTATGTTAAATTATGCATTTTGTATACATATATATCATGCGGTAATCAGAATTCCAGTTCCGGCGAAAATCGTATTCCGGTTGCGGTAAAAAGCGAAAACCATACCGGAACCGGAATTCCAGTTTAAAATTGTCAACATTTTTTTACTTCATCTGTGGTCCCAATCATACCTTATGGTCCCCAACACCCGGCAGTAGTTTTTTATGCGAAATGATCAAGTTCCAAAACAATCAAACAAAACAAAAGGCTAACTCAGCAAAATGCCCTGTGAAACGAAGTAGGACACAATTTCAGTAAGAATTTTTCATCTTCATCCTGTAGGAGCTTGTTATCTAAACAAAGCTAGGTAGATGCTTGTACCAGCATACCCATTCAAAAATCTGCGGTATATGTTAGAATTGAACCGGTCCAACTTGATATACATAATAGAGTAATGGATTTAAGTTATTATCAATAAGCTAGGCTAATATAAATTGCATGAAACACCAGCGAGTGCGCTTGTAAACTTTGTATATAATCAGTCTACATTGGAGTAAAGTAACATATCTGCAAAGCAGCCAGAAATTCTTGGGAACGGACTGTATGTATTGAAACTGTGCCAGCAGTATCACAGTTTGTCTCATTTATAGCACTCTATCAGAAAATCATCATTATAATTTAACTGATGGGCACTGGTGCCCCATCGCTAGCCTGGATGATGCTCTGACAATCATTAGCGCTACACTATATTATCTACACTACACTATATTGCTGTAGTTAGCTACCATATAGTCACAGCTGAAGCTAGACAAAATCTATTCAGTAGCGCATTCTCGTATGACTTAGAGTAAGACAACAACCTTACTAAATTAAAACTGATAGTGGTCGCTTACTTCCTTGGTGCGTGCCTACTATATAAAGATTACTCGATTCGGCTAGCTTGCGGCGAGATTAATTCGCATTGCTATACTGTACTTCAAACACAAAGTCAACAAAGCCAGTATTAGAATATTTATTTAACAATAAGCAGTCATAAACCAAATACTGATTTCTAACGCCACGCTAATTTTAGCCACAATAAACCACTGCTATTTACGTCAATTTTATACCTCGGTTTCTCTCTGACACTTTAACCACTCGCTTCTTTGATAATGCTCCGTACTTTCCTAACGAAGCCTTGCTTTCTGATTCTCTAACTCAAGTGTTTGAGCGCACTGTTATTCTAATTAACTGTGGTCTATGTTATGGTTTAGGTTAGCGCCTGATTACGATTTGTCCCCTTGTGCAGTTTGTACGTAGCCTTCCAGACAGCTAAACCCGTACGTTTATTTAATTATCTTAACCTCGTTCTTAGATTTACACTAATAATTTCCTTAATGCCAACAGTATCCGGACGGCTTACTGAAGGATACTTTTTTCTATTAAGCTCTTATGAGTTGGTACGTAGAATTCCGGACGGCTAGCCCGTATGTTTATTTAATTACCTTATCCTAGCATCTTAGAATTACGCTAATTACGCGCCAGATACTAGTCGTGCTAGTAGCGGCGACTACTCTCTAGTTCCCAAGATTCTGTTCAGTCAGTTAGCCGTACCGCGTCGAATCGTCCCCGATTAATTGCTGTGGTATCCCACGTCACGAACTCGCCCAGTACTTCCTTCTCAATTAACTCCACGAGGTTTTTCTCAAGCTACGGGTTATGAACTTTGGAACTCTAAGGGAGGACCGTTGCAGTTTTTATTTAACGGTCGTGCTCAACTCAGATTTTATTAGGGAATATTACTATTGTAAAATTAGCTAAGTATCATGTACCTAATTGTACAACTTCCGGTAACTCAACGTTAATTCTGTAGCAAGGCAAAACACTAGAACCAGTCAGCTGTTCCGTAAATCTTTCTCAAGTTATATCGTTGCTGGCATAAAAGCCACCAAGTAACAAAAGCTAGAGCTAAGGTTTGATCATAGACACCAGAAACAATTTGAAAACCATATTCCTTTAAACTTCGTGATAGGCGTTTAAAAATATAACTGCCGCGTCATGTGACTAGCTAGGTAATCCAACAAAAACTATACCAAATAAAATAAACAACAAAATAAATCGTATGTACCGCCAAAAATAACAATATTTAGTTTCGCAGTAAGGTTCTTCCACACTAATTATGCTGCCCGGTAAAATACGCATTTCTGCCGCTGTACTGTTCAAGTTCAACCCAACTACTGCTGAAACTAAACTAAAATTAAGCTAACATTATATTAGCTAATAAAACGAACGAATGCTAATTATGTAAATTAGCATTGAACGAAAACAAAAAGGACGAGTTTTGGGGAGGTTTTGGCCGGATTTCCTCCTGGTAGCCTGGTACATGCCCAACCAATATAATATTAAACAAAAAACAGCGATTAGTTTCCGCTAGCTATGATATTTCCATTATATAAGATAATATTTACAAATATATTGTCAGCTACTATTTTAAGTTAGTGCATTAAATCATGGAAAATATGAAATTTTGTGTCAAACCAACAGCTTTTGCTCAAAGTAATATGTTGTATAAAGGAAAGATAAACCATAATGATATGTTGCACAAAATATATAGTAAAAGGTTGTACCTTTTACTAAATTCCCTACGTTCAAAGCAAATGCGCCATGCTGATGTTTTAATTATTGCGTGTTATTATTCCGTTTTTGAAGCAAATCTTCTCTCTTTTGGCGCAAAAATGTGTTTGTCACTTAAATATTTGGCGCGTTTGTATACAAAATGCAATTCAGTACATATTGCTAGTAAAGTATATATTTAAGTATGAGGACCCAGCAAAACCATGTAATGAAGTTTTACCCCAGAAAACTACTGTATAAAACAAACTGAAGAGATCACACTTAAATTTCAGTCAATCAACATATATAATGTGCGGTTTCTTTGTGTTTCACGATCGCTTGTCATCAGGAGATCTCATCACAAACCGGCAGCGACCTGTCTGTCTTTACCAATGTTAATAAATATCTCTATAAATAGGCAAATATTGTAAAGGTTTTTCGTGCAGCGTAACTGAAACAGCGCACCAGCAACGTTCAGTTTTCTTCATCGGCGGGGCACGCTGTGGTGAGCCACCCCAGAGATTGGGGGCGGCGGTACGATACCCCAGATTTGGCATCGGGATATCTACACAGGGATGGATAATATGCAATTCTCAGAATATAAAATTGATCTACAAATTGAGACGAATGTAACACCATACATGCACGATCGCAGTCAGCGCGAGTCCTCACGGAATCTGAAAATTTGACAAAGTCAAGTAACAACCTGAATCTCTATGCTTGAGTCTTATAATGTGGGTGCCTGTTGCATTTTAGTTTCATCCGATATTTGACTTTGCGACACTGATTGAATAAACTAATACTCAAATTTGGGACCCAAAATCTAAGAATTCCTCTACAGCCGAGCTTCGCATAGTTAAGCCCGAGCAATTCTCGGAATCTAAGTGTTTGTTCTAAGGAATATTTTGCGTTATAGAGCCCTCTTTTATGAAATTCTCGGGATACCTAAATCATAACAAATGTCTTGAAAATCAAGCAGAAATACACTTAACATTTCCGTTAATGTATGTGAAATAGTTAGGCCACCGACGGTTTAGACTCAAATCTGATAAGTAGGTAAACTACAGCCCTGGCACACAATGCGACGTCTACGTTATAAAAGACCCCCAATCCCTGTCTCCTGTCCCCCAATGGTCTAGACCACACATTCCAGTAGTATACTGTAACAGCCCGAAATTTTAGGGATTTCAACAAGATATTCAAATAGGGAAAATCAGCTAAATTAAGGTCAAAGTTAGGGAAATGGGTGCGACGGGCGATCGGATACCGGTGGAGCGTGACTCGGGTACTATATTGTGTACTATTCATGGCTGTTGTTATAAAAATAAAAAATGTACTGTTCTTGTAACCTGTTGTATCGTCACGCTCCACCCGCCCGAGGTGCACGGGGTGATTTTGGCACCCAAATTGGAATACTGGCGACACTAAGTATGGTATCCGGTCGGCCCTATATATATATATCTATTGAATAACATAATTGTGTCGGCGATGTATTGTGCATTTTATTTTGTTTTGTATCTGATATGGTGGAAGAGAATCCTACTGAATCAAGAAGTAGGGTGGGGAATCAAAGTTTCAGGAAAGAAGAGCAACAGAACTTATCTCAACGTTAATTTTATAGGGTCCACTTAAACGCGAAAATTTTTATATTTTCTGACACTCCAGGCTAAGTGGGCTTATCGCCCCACCAACAGGGGTTCCCTAGGGCTCCAAAATTTCGCAGTCGGGCCGACTTGGCCCTTACTGGTAAGTACTTAGGGACCCTCAACTAAGCGTTTAAACACCCAATTTTCAAGGAATTAAATCTCGATCAAAATAACCAAAACTCCCCGATTTTTCAAGCTCAACACCTCCCCGGGGTCTTACCCTACCTAGCCAGTCGAAAACCGGGGGCACCTGACTTAATCGGTCTGAGCAGGACCTCGATAACCCTCCCGGGACACCAAAATTTTCTGTTTGCGACTCATAAAAAAAGGCCTCTAACAGGCCATCTATCGGAGATACATTAAATTTGATATTTTTATCAGTAGGCGACCAGCCAGGGCATGAACCTGGTCCTGCCCCCGGCCGCCTACTGTCGTCCGTTAGTTCACTATCAGCAAAAACGTGTTCGCATTTTGATAAAGTCCCAGCGCTCTGAGCGCTCGTATAAAATTTTCTCTGATAAGCCTCGCGCCTACCAGCGCGAGGTTTTGTTATTTTTCTTGCCGGGGCTATTTGTGTCGAATATAGGACTCGCCGAGGAGCATTCATCATAGCAGCTGTATCGTCGTGGCTGGCGGCTGGTTACAAAGAGCGTTGATCACAATAGTTGTATGTATCGTCGTCTGGCTGCAAATTGTTTTGATATAGAATTCGAAGGTCTTGCGAGTTTGTAGTTTACATTTGGCTTTACATAAATTGTTTATGTATTTAAAATTTTGAAATTTAGCGGCTTTTTGGACTTTGCCAACTCGGGGACAAATTGGAAAGACAAGACAGCAAGGGGGAGAATTGGGGGTACATAAGGAAATGGCCCGACACAGTGTTGGGACCAGTCGAGTAGAGAAGCCGCACAGACGGCTGTTTTCTTTTCGCTCGTGGCGGTTGTCGCCCGGGTGTTTTATTAAATTAATATTTTTGCTTTGAGTTTCGGTTTTGCTTTTGCTTTTGAGTTTAGCCCAGGAGGCTCTCGCTGTGTAGCACAGGGCAGAGGTCCTCCTGGTGCGGTTTTCAAGGTTTTCAAAATTTCATGAGCGCGAACTGCCTTTGCGGGTGTTGGCACATCCGATGGATGCTCCGCACACCCGTAAATGCAGCCCTACCAAATTCAAGAAAATCGCACGCAAAATCTAAGCTCTCGACTGGTTCCCCGCTCGCCGGGTCGCCATTTTTCATTTTAGACCCGGGGGCGAAAATCATTTAGTGATGTGAACGGGGTAGGAAAACACACGGGAGAGGGTAAGGCTTTCAGTAAGGTGTTTAGCATAAAAGAAAAAAACTAATAGCGTGTTGACCTGGAGGCAGCCGCTAAGGCAGATAAGAATTGAGCATAAGCACAAGATAGCGCTAGGCTTTCCCCACCAAAATTCGAGCATTTGGACCCTGAGCATTTCGTTCAACGAGTCCACGCTTAAGTTGTTTCAAAACTAGTCTTCCAGGCCGTTTAGACACGGTAGAAGACTTTGGTAATTTGCATGCATTGGTTTAGGATTCCGCCACAAATTGGCATCAAACACGTTTACGATTTTTTCAACCGATTTCCAAGATACCCTGGAGCTTCTTTTGACTCGTGCTCCATTCCACGCTAACTTTCATAGCTTGAGTTGAGCTGAGTCCTAGGACAATCTACAAGAACTACTACAGGTCACACGGCTTAAAGACCCAATATCGGGGAAGAAGAGAGAGCGGTCCGCTCGGAACGGACGCGGTCATTTGCACGCAGGAAACAATTCAAACAAAAATTTGAGAATGGAACCCCTGACGCTAGCCCCAATTTGAGCTTCTACTCTGAGAATCATTTCGCTCCAAATGAAATTTCAGCCAACTGACCCCAAAAATTTAGACGGGTCTCAGGCCGTTTAGACACGGTAGAGCACTCCGTCACGTATTTTAAAATAGAACAACTATCGATGGGTCGATGCGGCTGCTCCATAGGGAGCGACGTATCAGGACCTTTCGTGCGTTGTCTCCCCCACTTCTCATGTTTTTGAAAATCTGCTAGTCTAACGATACAGGGGTATCCGAAGTGTTTCAAGCTTAAATCACAACTAGTCTTTTTGGTACTCAAACTGAGCAATTCGTTGAGGGTGCGGCAGCACGCGCCCTATCCATGCTTGCAAATGACTGCGGGCCTCCGGCTAAATCAAAGGCGCTCGGAGAAGAGCATAAACAAAGCAGGAAAGGAGACGGAGTCAGCTGCAGCGTATAGACGAGTCAAATATCAGAGCAATTCTTGTGCTCGCACCCGTTAGTCGAGCGACGGCCCTGAGAAAGTTACAAAGTGATTTGTTTCTCCAAACTTTCACTGATGGAAAACTTAGGCGCGGACCCACAAACCGTTTAGACACGGGGGTTTCGATGCAGCGCCATTTTTCATGTCAAAATCATCAATTCAAGAGATCGTTACAAGACAGACAAAACTCGGGAGACGCGGCAGCGCTTTCCCTTTTTACGAGGACCCGCAATTTCAGCCGGACCCAGGCGCAAGCAAACTTCAGATCATAAATTTTCACTGAGAGTAGGCTGCAGCTGACGTCCGGACTCGATATAACGCACATCACATCTATGAAAAGGCCGAACAAGGAGAGCACAAGTTATTTTACAAGTGGAGTCGTCAAACGGTCGGCAAGGAGAGTTCATCCCAGTGTCCTGTCAGGCGGGCAAGGCAGCTCATGGGGTATAACACGTAAGCTCGAGCTGAATTGATTTCCACACGATTCCCTCATGGGGTTTTATCAGGATTCACATCACCCGTTTGGATATGTATAAGTATATCACCGGGTGCCCTGCGAGGTACCCATGAATTCTGTTGTATGTAGACTATCTTGGTTCTGTGAATGCCATGACTTACAGTTTACTTAAATAAAGTGTTAGAGTGTGAAATTCTTATTTGGCGATATGTGTTTAATGTAATGATTAGACCAAAGCTCTAAACCATAAACAATCGAAAGTGAACCCAAGACTAAAATTTCAAAACTTAGGTTTAGTCCCAAAATTTATAGTTAGGCTCGTTAAATAGTTGGTGCACAACTTTACTCAAATCTTACTCGCGCTGGATAAGAACCCTGGGGATTTAGCCCCAGGTGTTCCCTCAAGCTATCGGCCCGGCAGGAAACCCCTTGTGAAACTAACCAAAGTTTTTGTCTGAACTAGGCTCCCGTGTACCAGACTACAATAAGAGGTTGCGCCCCATTAAGGATTTAAATAGGAATGAGGGAAAGGCGAGTCAGCCTTATTACCTGTGAGCAGGCTTAGGGGTTGACTCTCCCTCAGGGGGACCTTCATACCACTAGATACGTGGGCCAAAATAGGGGCCAGGCCGAACACCCTGGTTAACCCGCCGGCAGCCTGCTAAGCTAAGCGGTTCCCTAGGGTCATCGCATAGATCACCGGGGAGTCGTGGAAGCCGGGGTTGTCCGGGCACCACGCAAGGAGAAATGGTGGTGCAGCTGGGATCCCTTAGGGCCAGAACTGGCCCTAGTACATAAATTAATTGGGGGCCACGCCGTGAGACGTCAATAAAATTTCTTTAAGGATAAAAGAATTTCACAAACACTAGATAAAAGAATTTCACAAACACGTGATATCACTAGATATCACAAACACTAGATAATTTCACAAACACTAGAATAAATTCTACTGTCCGCCCGGCGGAAAAGTATTCCCAATTACAATCAATGCATGGATTATTCGAATCAATGTTCTACGTGACCATAGCCAAGTTATCTTCAGCGCGGCCTTGTTGCGAGTGTTTACTAGTACTAATGATGTATGTGTAGAGTAAGCTCATGCGGTCCAGAGGTCTGGCGCGAGTATTTTTGTCCATCTAACTGAGATTTGGACAAATCTTATCAGGGAGTATTGGTTTTTAATCTGCTTGTCGTTGGAATATAGCCCAAAAGAAGAGCCGAGATTTGTGAACCGCGTGAGCCCGTTGTGGAATATACGTGATGCCGAACTACTATACGGAGCGTGGAGATAGTGTGCAGTAACTTGATGAGACTAAGGATGTTCCGTTGTGCCTTCGCTACGAGTCGGAGACACTATTTTTAGATTCACGAGCGGCTTGATTAATTATTACTTAACTGATATTAGTTAATCCAATTCGTAATTTGTACTTCGGGCCCATTTTATTTGTCGTGATTATTGACATCATCGCAGTAACGTTATTCGTCGACGCGGCATACTAGTGCGTTGTAACTACGCGGCAACGCTAAGGTGGACGTCTTGATAGACACAGGATATTATCCGACGTCGTGGTAGGTCAACCTACGTAACTGAGCCATCGCGAGAACTCTAACTTGTACCGCAACAGTCATCCGCATATTCGCATCAGACGAATCCAGCAACTAATCCGGCATATCAGACTGACCTTATATAAACTCTGCGAATCGGACAGATATCGTCTTCGTGGTACGCCATCGTCTCGAACAATAATTGAATTGAATTGTCTGTTGCCTAGCTGCTGGCTCAACGACCGACATCTGGTCTCATCGGAACCAACGGACGACATCCGGATCAAAGATTTTGACTACATTGAAGGACAATTAATTAATGGTCAGTAGCTGTTTTGTGTAAAATAATTTGAATTGATATTTAATTTGGACGTGTGTAAAGATTTCATCTTGTCGTTATCTTTTTTACTCTGCAGTTTTTGGTTGTATTGGCGCACGTACCTTCTAATCCGGGCTAGTGCTTAGCACCTCGGTCGTGGTATCCGTGAAGAGTAATTTCTGGCATACGGGAACAAGGGCGATTTGTGGGTTTGGGCCGTAGGTCATAATATTTTTGGGGATTGTCGTCGAGTTAGGAGTCGGCTAAAACTTCGGGCCCAATTGTGCTTAACGTGAAACTTTTCAGCTAAATTCATCCAAGCTCTTATCCGTGAAATATAGGGTACTGCCGACCGGTGAGTGAATTGAGTTTCGGTGTTTGACTTTGGAGTTATCTTGAGAGCGTGAAAAGCGAAACAAAAGTAACGAAATCGAGTGGCTCGCCAGTAGGGACAAAGAGAAATCAAACTGATTGAGGCGAGGCGAAAATTTCACACCAACAGTTACATATCTAGGGA
>JASANE010010066.1:0-19587 GCA_030248225.1 Trileptium ribeirensis
TCAATTTGACGAGCTTGGTCTGAAAATACACATTTCAGCGATTTATGACTAATTTTTTCCGATTTTTGGGTTCCCTTGGATTATATATGTACTCAAAATTTACGAAATTTTTTTCTGGATAAATGTATATTTATATTTATAATTCGAATTGCACTTACGAGGTGCGCTAAATCATGAGCTAGTGTCTCAGACTTACGCTAGTTGCGAGCGCGGATAATCTTCGGTTAGCGACCTTTCTGAGGTTTCAATATAAACTTCCTGGGCCCTTTTTCACGTTTTACCGATAATACAATGACTATACATGAATAACAACGCTACACCTATTTTTAGCATAAACTAACTCCTAGGATCTTTTATTTCTTCTTCCCATATAGAGGCGAAAAGTTTTGAAATTTAAAAATCACAACTTCAGCAAAATTTATAATTTAAGTGTCATGTTTTCACGTTTCAGCTCCGTAATGGTTGCCCTATTTGATTTATTCCAAGTAAATATTAATACTTGTATTGTACTCAACAACACCAAAAATTTATAGACCCATTCTTGTATACAGAGCTATTAACGACTTACCTACTATAAGTTTACTACAATAAAACCAACTTCTTAAGAGACTTCATAACCTATAGCGTGGGAATAGTATTTTTAGGAAGGGGTAAGCATGTTTTCCCCTGAGGCTCGGAATCCCTACAGAACAATATTTAGCCCCAAGGTCCCATAAAGGTATTGCGAAAATTACCACGACCTTATGGAAAATAGGCATAAGTTGGCAAAATTTTGGGAAAATTGTATTAACGATAATTTGGCAAAATAAGCAAAACTTAGAGAAAATTTAAACCAAATTGGGGAAAATTAATGAGTTTCTGAAAATGTCAAAAACTTATCCCCAGCTCTATCCCTGCCACACCGTCGTGACCAGCTACCACTAAGCCAACGTGCTTTGTACAACTATAGTGTAAGTACATCCCACACCCCAACAGCTAAGGAAATCGTTTTGTCAAACTTAAGAAAATTCATCTGTGAAGAATTTTTAAGGCTCGGCGTACAGCATGAAAACAGCTTGTGTGTCAAGAAGATAAACTGCAAACCTGACGCATGTCCTGACATTTTCTCTATTTGTCTGTCCGATGTCTCTATTCAAAAATTTTGGGGAACTCAAATAGCAAAGCTCAAACTCTTCAACTCGCATCCGCTTTGTGACAATTTGAGTAGGAAATTACTGGTGGAGTTCAAACACAAAGGCAGATGCACAGCTGCACATTATTGCGTATGGGATTAAAAATACACGAAACTTCATTAATCTGGTGTAGAATTTTGTGAGGGCGCACTGAGCGCTATTTGACACAAATGCTACAAATAAAGACTTAATATAATATGTAACAGCCCCAGATTTTCAGGGATTTTTAACAGAATATCTCAAATAGAGGAAACATTTAAATCTAGGTCAGAAGAGGGGCAAACTTGACGCAATGGGGGATCGGATACCGGTGGAGCGTGACCCGAACGTTATGTTGTGTACCATACATCGTTGTTATAAAATAAAGATGTACCATGATTATAATCTGTTGTATCGTCACGCTCCAACCGCCCGAGGTGCACGGGGTGATCTTGGCACCACAATGGAATAATTGTAGCCTCGACTTGTGGTACCCGGTCGGCCCCAAATGGAAATTCATTGTAACACGTATAATGTTTTAATTGAATTCGAGTGGAACGATAATTTTCAATTTTGGCTCTGGAGGGAGGGTTGAGGAGGTCCTGTCTGTGTGTGTCTGTGTGTCTGTCGCACCTGGATCTCGATAACGGTAGGGCGGATTTTGATGCAAGATAGCTCATTCGAAGCGCAATGGTTAATTTAAGTGTAGTGATGGAGCCCGATTTTTTCAATTTTTTCCCGTGGGAAAAGTTATGGGGCAAAATGACGTCATTTTGGCCCATTTCTCGGGCACAACCTCCAGTTTTTGTGACTTTTCTCAATAAGCAAACGAGCTATCCGCAAACTAATAGGCCTATTCCATGTAGCTTTACCAGGACTTTGCAAAGGATATATAAATTGATGTGTTAACTACTTCCCAATCTGGAGTCTATAAGCTTATAGTTGACGCCAAATTTCATATTTGGTGAAAAGTCGTGGGAAATGCACCTAAATGCGTGCTTATTGTTGGTTTTAGTGTCGGATATGGGGTTTTCTGGGCCAGCAAGCTGATTGCGAATGTCAAAAATATTGTGTGGCAAATATTTTTCACACTTCTGCTTCATACTTGGTATGAAAAATGAGTCTTTTCTCAAGTGTCGGTTTGAATTTTTTGTTCTTTTCACGGTCAATTTAAGGTTTTATTGAATTAATAAATTGTAAGTTCATTGTTTTCGTACTCGTTGTATGATGTTTTGTCTACTGCATACGTTGACTATCAAAAGAGGCGGGCGTAACTATGACTCATCACTCACGGTTTACTGCACCTGCGTACTGTGTGTAGGCTTTGTTTGTGTGTGCTTTCTACAACAGACTTCGGGGGATTGTTCTCACCACTCGAATTCTGGCTCGCAAGCGAGCTTCACTAGTAATAATGATATGTTGTGAAGAAACGGCTGCGCACTCGGACGGGCCTAGGATAAGGAGCGACATTTTCACGATTCTATTTTGTGATCATCGATTCTGTGCCCTAGGCTCAGTGCCGGTGCGACATCCAGTATTGCCGTAATGATTGTTATTGTCAATTAATAACTGGATGTGGTAAAAGCATATTTTGGGCTGCGTGTCAGGATGGGTCGGGGTATGGTGCGGAATCTTTATCAAAAAATTCAAACGGTCAATCTTGTTATGATTCTGATCTTGGAGACCTATCCGGACATGCAGCTGTATAACTGATTTATGAAAGAATCTGAGCCAAATCAAGAGGTTAATAAAGATTTGACGAAATGGACCCCTAACCAGGCGTTTAAACACCCAATTTCCAAAGGCTTAAATCTCAACCAAAATAACCAAATTTCGAGCTTCACACCTCCGCGCGGTCTTACCCTAACTATCTCGTCGAACCCCGGCGCCACGTAACTTTACCGGTCCACACAGGACACAAATAAACCTCTTGGACCACCAAAATTTTCTATTCTTGTCGCAGAAAAAGGCCTATAACGGGCCAGCTATTTGGCTTACACTTAAAATTCTATTTTTATCAGTAGGCGACCACCAGGGCGTGAACCTGGTCCCGCCCCCGGCCGAATACGATCCCTGGTTAGCCTGAAAATACAAATGATCTAAAAATTTTCTAACAAAACTTAAGCGCCCTGAGCGCTCGTATAATTTTGCTCTCGAGAAATGCGGCGCCGACCAGCGCAAGGTTTGGCTTTGTTGGCAGGCTTCGGCCAATGCCCAACCAATATTAGCAGCGGCATCTTTTATGTCGTTATTATCATTATTTTGCCCACAGTTGGTCATATTGTTTACCCGGTCGAAGTGTTGTATGCTCGTCGCTTGCCATAGTTTATTGTTTGTACGTCGCGTAGAGTTTTACGTTTTGAAAATTCGAAACTTTGACGTTTTGCCATGTCAGAGTGCCACGCGGGACAGCAGACAACAGGGGGGGTAGCTGGGGGGTATAAAAGGAGAAAGCCCGACGCAGCGTCGGGACCAGTCGAGAGAAGCCGCTTTAGAGTCGGCAGTTTTGATTCCGGCGGATGTCGCCGTATAAGTTTCAAAGATTTAAAAGGTTTCGTTTTCTTGTTAGAGGCTTCTGCTTTTCGTTCGCTCTTTCCAGGGGTGTCACTGTAGCCCGCGTGAGTCCTACCTAAGACTAAAGGTTACTCAATTTGGGTACTATCTAACAACAGTCAATTTTCAACTTTAAGCTCAGCTTTTATTTTGTTTAATGGTGGGGTTTTCATTTACTCGCCAAGTGGGTAGTATGTATTCGAGCCACGTTCTCTTCGAGATATTAATGCCGGTTTTATCTTTACTAACCCAAAATACCATGTAAAACACAAACGCGTACAATAAAGAAACAATGTATGCTTACTTATATTAAGTACAGGATAAGCACACAGTATACGATACACAATCACACCGATTGAACAACTCGACTCTATGCGTGTAACTTGCACCACCGATTGAAGGGAAATGAACTGCCTAGGCTTAGCGCGCGTGAGCTTAAATAAATTTTTATCCCGGACCAGAAACCTGGGAATTTCTCTAAAGTGCGGTTTACACAGTTAAGAATTAGAAATTCTTGGAATTGAGAAATCCGCTCCCAAACTTAAACGAAAATTTGCGCGTTAGAGTATATCTTTTTATGAAATTCTCGGAATCCCTAACTCAAAACAAAATTTGGAAAATCCAGCAGAAATACACTTACATTTCCGCTAATGTAAGTGTAATAGTTAAGGCACCCAGTGGCTACACTCAAATCAGATAGGTACCTAAACTATAGCCCTGGCACACAAATTTTACGATTTTATATTATTTTAAACTCTCCCAAAGTTATAATTTCAAGAATTTATGAAAATCTTATTGCCAGAAATGACCGAGGGGATGAGGTCCGTAACTTCTTAAGGGATGGGCCAAATGATGCCAAATTTAGTGTGTATTAACTACAGTGTGCCCTAAAGTATTTGGCATCAAAATCCGCATATGCCCAAATCATCCCACCTGTCCACTCTAAACCATTTCTGTAGTTCTTAAAAATTGTATTGTAATGTGCTGGGAAAAATTCTATCTTAAAAACTATTGCAATTTTCTGGCACTTACACATATTACATATAGCTTCACATAATGAACACAACAAATCATTACTCACACTTTCATCACATATACAAAGTTACACGTATTATACACGAACCACATGTAATAAAAGCAACAAACAACTTCACACATGTGAAAACTCATACATGAATTAGACAGGCGTCAACACACGCAATGTATGTATGCAGTAAACAAAATACACGTCACATAATATTACACACATAATAAACAGATGACGCAAGACCTATATTTTCCCACCGGAATGATTCCCACGGTAGTTCAACAATTATAGCGTAATTTTCCACGGGAAAAGATCGTTACATTAGCCCCTCCGCCACACAAAATTTGTCCTCAAATTTCAAATTTATCGTAGGAAAAAAATTCTTATATTTGCGTCATCTATCCTTTTAAAGATTATTCATTGTATATTTGGTCATACAAATCATATTAATCTTTATAATTAGCGTCCTTATTGTTTTACTTTGATACTCTTCTGAAGATTGTTATTTGAATAAAGTTCCAAGGGCATATTAAAATATCCATAATTAGTGTGATTCATCATCTTTGCCATAAAATGTCATGACTATTTTCACCACGATCGTATGCGTATATCGACAAAACCACTTAATTGTCACCGCGCACCAGCGTCCACGATAATATCATTCACATTACATGCAACCATCACACCAACACGTCCCCAGATATTACGCCTTGAAAGTGTCAGAAATGTTCGTGGCTCCTTGGTTGGGTCAATTCGATGACACCGATTATACCGGCGATGATGTCTAGGTACTACGTAATACACATGATCCATATTCCAAAATCGTTCCACAGCATATACTCATGAAATACACACAAAACATATAAAGACACATATTAACATAATTATAGACATACCAAAAGAATTGTATATTTCATTACTACAAAATAAGTAAGTTTATAATAATTATGTATTTATACGCAATGAAGAATTTATATATCTCGTAACTCATACGACACACATATCCATCCTCAAGGTAAGTTACAGTAGGTTTTGGATCGCTAGATATCGAGGTCGGCCCATATTTACCATACTTATACCTATAGAGGCATACACAAGCATAAATGCATAACTATGTATATTTTTTACAATTTTACCCCGATTTTTGCCAAGAATAGCTGCAATATAAGCAATAATAATAAATTTATGTTAGAAAAATCAGGTTTGATGTCCCCTTTCGAAGACCTGAGGTGTTGGATGGTTGACTTTGAAAAAAGAAAAAAACGAAATTTTGGGATTCTTCCATTTCCGTAAAGAAGCCACTTTTTCAAACAAAGGTATATAAATGCACGATTTTTTGATTACCAAACGTTTATTTTTAATTGACGTTGTTTACAGAAGCTCAGAAATACTAATAAGGAAAGCAAGAGCACCCATTTTCTTTTATCTCGTGTTGTTACCAACTCCGAGCCAATTTACTACTGTATATGGGTTTGGATTTCAATTGGGGTAACTGTGGTATTTAGCCAGATAATAGAGAGTCCAAACTAAAACTAATTTCAACATCAAATTTTTTAAATTAAGTCTAGCTGGAATGGGAAAACACCATCTTAGATATGTCCCTTAAAATGGCGGTTACATTTATCCCTGCAGATTGAGAACGCATTACGCGCATACCCATATCACATTTATTTGCATACTATATATGTTTTGAATTCTATATATCATAGTAATTTTCTCTTAGTAACAAAATTTTTTTACCCATCGTGCATGGTTAATATTAATTTTCAGCAGGCAAACATTTAGTTTGTTACATGATATATTTATAGTATATTGTATATATTATACATTGTTGATTTTGATGCAGCTGTTTCAAGTTTTATTTTTTTCAGTTGTTTTGTGCCGGCACGAATTATTCATAAAACTCATTTTTTGTGTTGAAATAGATATTTTCGCCAGCTCTTTGCAGATTTTTACAAGTAGCTTATTTGTGAAATGCAAGTTAATTGCGGCAGTTTTGAAAAAAATATAACGACTCTGTTTTTTTGTTGTAATTTTCAGTTTTTTAGTTATATTTGATATATATAATTATACATACATGATGTAATACATATATTTACAAACATAATTACATCAATATAGTATACTAATTAATCACATACAGTCATAAAGGTATTAATTATGATAATGTATAGTTTAGTATATCTAAGAAGTTTACTAATTTAGGACTTGCAGGGGAGGCTTGAAATGTTTTGCGAGACCGATTAAGTAATTTTTTTAAACCGTACAAGTCACGCGGTGCATTTCACCGATTTATTTAAGGATATTGAACAAAAAAATTCAATTTTTAATAAGTTTCATAAAATTTATAAAGTTAATGAAAGTCACAAATATATTCTATTTGTTTTTATTATTTTTTTCACTTTGAAAATTTTTTTGACCCTTTTTCGATTCATTCCTGTCTTTCAGCCTGAAATTTTAATAAACAATTTTAGCCATACTAATAATATATATGATATAACGCTTTACCATACGTAACTTTATTCGTACTAGACTAGTGTTTATTTGAACAAAAGTTACTACTATATTTTTGTGTAGAGATTTTTTTAAAGATCTTTTTTATTAACTAGGTACACACAGGCACAAATTTCACTCATACCAAAACTGTTCCGTGAACACCCCGAAACGATAGCAAATATATACTTTTAGAATAGTTATTTGAAATGTCTGGTGCGCAAACATTTGTGGAACGCTAGGTTAAAAAGGAACAGCAATTTTAAGAAATGCAAGAATTTTAGTCCAAACAGAATGATTTACTTTTGATTTAGGTCGACTACCTCGTTTTGTGGTTTAACTCTTTCCGTAACAATACCTTTATCTAGATTATGGACAAATTATTGTCGCCTCTTATTTTTACTAGTTCCTATTTATTTCCAATTAAAATTTACGCGAATCCAGCGTCCTTACGTACTAAAAGTTTATTATTTTTATATTTTTTTCAAATCTCACACGTTTCCTTTACGATTTTCCCATCCTAATGATACATTTATTAATGATCAAAAATACGGCCTTAGGTTTCTTTAGAAATAACGTCTCCCTAAATTTAAATGTAAATCTAACTCTAATTGTTCTAAGTATTTTATTGAATACGCTATTTGTTTTTTACTCTTAACGGCTTCAAGAGTATAACCATATCTACAGCTAGCTGTGGGTGTAGTAGAGACCTTTCGACGTCTAGCCGAAATCGAAAAGTCTTGTAATAGTGCTTGCGACAGTAAGACTTGTAAAACAAGAGTTTGTAAAAGTATTTGGGAGAATTGATATCAGGGTAGCTATACCCATAGCTTTTGGTCCCACGTTATTGTTTGAATAAGTATTACGCATTTTTCTCGCCCTCCCGGTGCTAGCTGTACATACGTATTGTATTAAACATACAATTATAACTATTGCAAAATCGAAAAGTCTTGTAATAGTGCTTGCGACAGTAAGACTTGTAAAACAAGAGTTTGTAAAAGTATTTGGGAGAATTGATATCAGGGTAGCTATACCCATAGCTTTTGGTCCCACGTTATTGTTTAAATAAGTATTACGCATTTTTCTCGCCCTCCCGGTGCTAGCTGTACATACGTATTGTATTAAACATACAATTATAACTATTGCAAAATCAAATACAAAATACTCATGAAATTTTTTTGTAAAATTTGAAGTTCTAACAGGAAAATGGTGTGTAGAGCTTTTCACAACCGCATAATACGTTTCATAATGCACTTTTACTATTATTATTATACTTTTTGACGCGTGTAGAGTTCACGGTTTATTTACAATATTTAATTAACGTAAAAATCCCTTATTTAATAAATAAAAAAACTTAGTTAAATTTCGTAGGTTTAGAATTGAGGAAGGTATTACCGAGAGAAAATAAAAAGAGCCAAAGAAAAAAATATACTCCGTTTTTCTAAAACACTTACACATTTTAAACATCCAACGTTTGAACACCTCATCAAGCTTACATCGTTATCACTAATTTAAAATAAACAGTCTCTTACCCTTTATAATGTTGGATTTACCCTTTTACCCAACTCTTTTATTGGCCGCTGTAACATTTAACTTGAACCCTTCAAAGACTATACCGACTAGAGCCCAATTTGATTCCGAACGCCAGTTTCATTCGTCTGGCGATATCGCTTCTTTTAGAAAATTTAACTGGCTGATCCTGAAATTAGTAATGAACATAACTACAACATCACTTTCAATTTCTGAGAATTGGAATCCATGTTCCATTACATTAAACATAGTCAGTTAGCGGACCAGTATACTGGCTCGGTTTCAACACATGTTATAACTTGTCATGAATTTTGGCTCTTATGCCAATTATCAACGTTTAAGAACTGCCTTCAATGTTATCGCTGTAACATTGTAGATAATTGTTTTGGTCACTAAATTACAATAAGTATTGATCGTTGCCATTACAAGAGCAGTTACGCCGTGATTATAGGTATACGTGTAAAATACACAATAAACCACATTTCAGTGCTAAATAAGAACACAATGAAGAATACTGACAGAACATAAATACACCATTTGCCCACATCTAAGTTATATATAATTTATATACACCCAGAGTATTTAGTATAACGAAATCATAAAGTATGTTCTAAACCCAGTTACCCTAAAAGCATGAATTTATATTAACATAAGCAATTACACAACTTGGAGAGAGATCTGCACACACACTACATATATGACACACATTCATTGGGTTTTTCCTGTTTAAGTTTTTCAAGGCCTCAAAATGGTCACTTATTCCTTTAAAATCATTCAAAATAGAGTCACTATGAGTTGCCATTTCAAAATTTTCGGTCTGACTTACCGGTTTCGGGTTTAAAAACTTACCCAAACTTAAAGATGGTCTATTTGATTTGGAGTCCTGTTTACCTGACTGTTCCATTACTATTGTAGGAGCGGAATTTGACGATCTGAAAACCTGCAAAAATAGCAATAAGAATAAAATCATTTTGCCAATGGCCAACATAATGACATAAATCCAACTACTAGATTTCTGGTTTTTGATCTGATAAATTTCTCTCTCCACATATTTTTGTAAAGCCACATCAGAAGATACGAATGACTTATTCTCTTGAATTATGCGTTCCCGAAATTTGGTTAAATTTACGACACTTTCTGAATCAGCTCTTAAATTATCCTCAAAATATTTTTCAACATCAACCAAATTAGGTACACTTAAATCAAACCCTGGCCAAGTTCGGTTAGTAGATAAAGCGGGGTCAAATTGCTCAAAAATAACATTTTCAGAAATATATGTTTCGTTAGCATAAGCCATGAAGCCACAATCGTATCTACGGACTGGGATCGTTATTTCGCCTAGTGTAATTCCGCAACTACAATGCAACCTAATTACGCATTGTGAACAGGATTCAATTTTTTGGGGAACCTTACCATCGCAAAACAAACGCCAATCCAACTGCACAGATGACATAAACCAAAAACCACATGTAAGATCAAAGGTTTGTACCGGTTCTCTATTCTTTGTAATAACCACGTCATAACTTTTGGGAATACCAGATTTTTCAAGAAATAATTGAATCTCACAACCTTTATTACTTACTGAAATTATAGGAAACATAGTTGGGCACCGCAAAAACTTTGATCCTATAGTTAGTAAGTTGCTCTCGTTTCAGTAGAATGAATTGTGATCCAAATTTGTTTACACCCAGGAGGTCATATTTAGGAGTGACCTGCATATAAGTACCTCTCCCCATGTCAATTTGACCATAATTAATTCCCCATAAATTGAATTCTATGTTTTCACAAGCAATGGGTATTTTTAGTACCACCACTAAGCTTCCAACCCCCGCGTACACTGCTTTGACGAGTGGTATCCTATAATATTTACGGATTTCATCAGGTTCATACATTAGACTTATATCACTTTCTGAAATCTTACCACTGAGAGACAATAGGGCTTCTTTAAAACTTATAGGAGGTATTACGTCAGGTGAAATGTATCCTTTTTCAAAATAGCCCAGCGCATTAGCTAAGGAATACATGCCCTCAACCTGTTCATTCCATAAGAAAAAACTCCACAGCCATCGAATTAAGTCCGCGTTAAAATTTAACTCTACATAACTCAATTGAACGGTTTGGTTCAGGGCAAATCCGAGTGTTTTATTGAATTCCTGAAACCTTTCTGAACCTCAGCTAGCTTCGCCGTTAGATTCGAAATAACATTAATTCTTTTGTCTTTGTTTTGAAACCCTTTACTTACTACTTTTGACAAAGAGATTAACCTTTCATTTACTCTAACAATCTCAGAAGATACATCGGTTACTCTTATGTTTAATGAATAAAGAGCTCTTATAACTTTGGAAGCATCAGCGCCTGCTCCAAGGTTACAACCCCCAAAAATTGATTCAATAAAACATGCAAGCCCACTTAAAAGTCCCCGTTTCTTCCGCCGACGATCCAATTTTGGTTTTAATAAATTTTTGAAGTTATTCCCTAAGTTTTCCAACTTGTTTTTGCACGTTTATAAGTTGAGATAAAAGCCTTATTCATATCCGTGGACATATTACAGAATTGTTTTAAGAGGAATCCTAGAGGGTCCGAATTATTCTGATTGTCCGCATTAAAAGATGAGGGCGACAATTCCGGATCTTGAATATTTAGTTTTAATGGAATCACTATATGATGTTCTATGAAGTCTTGGGCGTTATCTAACACCCCTCCTCGATTAAAGACCACTGAGAAATTTTTATTCAATTTAACTGTAGGGTTAATACCTTGGGCGTGACCCACCTTTATAATTATGAGGTTAGTTACAAGTACAAGAAAGAAAATAAGATACCTACCATGTGCAGATCTCTTTTCCCAAGAAAACTGTAAATTACTTTTTGCGCAGGTGTCCTTTCTATCCGGTACCCATACCTCGAACATTCTCGGATTTAACGTTTGTTTAGGATACTTCTCCGTCTGTTTGCTGGTGGTCCACACAAATTAGGGGAACGTTACTTTCCAGAGAATTTTCGGCTGAAGCAATATCGACATTAGATGATACTTGAATACTTCCTTCATCTCCTTTTCCAGATTCCAGGTTTTCAAAATTTTGGACACACTCATCCAACTCTGTGCCATTTCCATTTTCTAAAGTATGGGTAGGTTTATCATCCCCGAAACAAGGTTTAGAAAAATTCATATGAACAATTTTATCGAGTTTAGTTCCCTGACACGGCCTTATGCAGACTTTTACATCGCTAGTAAAATCAATTATACGATAAGGACCATACCACAAGTGGCATAGTTTCGGCGTTTTTCCTTTCTTAACAGCGGGGTAGTAGTACCATACTCGTTGACCGACTTTAGACTTATGTTCTGAAGCAGTTTTGTTATAGTATTCCCGCTGCTTACATTGGGCCCTTTTAATATTATCAGTAGCTAGTTTTCGAGCAATTTCGAAACCAGTTTCGAGAGTTTCTCGATAACCTTCCACCGTGTCGATTTGCAACAAATTATAGGATCCTAGTCCTATTTCAATACCAAAACGGGGATCACGGCCATAAAGTAGAAAGAACGGAGTTTCTTTAGTAGATTGGTGCACCGCGGTTTGATAAGCAAACAATACGAAATTCAAATACTTATCCCAATCTGTGTGAGCAGTATTAACATATTGAGAAAGCATTATAATTAAAGTTTTGTTTAACCACCCACACTGACCATCTGTAGGTCTATAGGGAGAAGTATTTAACTACCTAGTATCGGTAAAGTGACATATCCATCGGATTAGTTCACTCATAAAATTTGAACCACGGTCAGATAACAATTTTGAAGGGGCTCCATACCGACATATAATTTCTTCCACAACTAGCATAGCAATAGTTTCACTTGTTATATCAGGGACTGCAAATGCGTCGGCCCACTTAGTTAGGTACTCGGTAAACACAACTATATGTTTATTCCCTCGTTCGGTTTGTTTTAGGGGATCCACACAATCGACGGCCAGTATATCGAAAGGTTTTGAGGAAATTGGTATAGAACGGAGTGGAACCTTAATTTTTTTACCCGGGCACTTTTTTGTAGCGCAAAATACACATGAATAACACCAATTTTTGATATCGTTGTACATTGAATCCCAGTAAAAGCGTTCTCGAATTTTCGCGAAGGTTCGATCAAACCCCATGTGTCCCCCACCAAGTAAATCGTCGTGAAATGATTCCATAATTTCGTGGCACAGTACTTGTGAAACCACTACTTGGTAGCATACCTTGGGTCTGCGATTAGGTCTTTTTTCGTTCCATATATGGTGCAGCAGCCCTTTAATAATACCGTAGTTTTAATACCTGTGGTCATCGCTTTTCTTACAACTTTCACCACCTGCGCTTCGGCTTTCCAACCATTCCATTATTGGTCGTAATTGATTATCAAAACGGTGTAAGTTACGAATGTTATTCTCGCATGTCATTAAGCTTCCATTGTATTGATCCGCGGGAATCAAGTCATCTGTAAAATTTAAGGTGTTAGCAGATATTACACAATTTACATTATCACCAGTTCTAGTAAAACACAATCTTTCATCATCATCATTCTCTTGATCTGTTTCTAGACAAGGTGAGCTGGGACTCCTCGAAAGCGCGTCGCTATTGGCGTGAAACTTACCAGGGCGATGTTGTACCTCAAAATCGAACCCTGAAAAGAGTAATGACCATCTCAGTAGCCTTCCATTTGTCTCTGAGAAATTCATTAACCATTTTAAGGCAGAGTGGTCTGTCACCACTTTAAACTTTCTGCCGAGCAAGTAATGTCGATAATATTTGACAGCCCAGATTACTGCCAAGCCTTGTTTTTCAGTAATCGCATAATTTTTTCAGCAGGGGCGAGTGTCCTAGAAGCATAGGCTACGACATGTTCCAATCCCTCGTAATCCTGCGATAATACTACCCCAAGACCTTCGTTACAGGCATCTGTTATTAGAATATATTATTTTTCTAAATTTGGGCCTTTTAAAATTGGGTCTTCGATAAGTTCACCTTTTAAATCGTCGAAGGCGTTTTGATACTCAGGGGTTCAAACAAAAAAGTGCTCTTCTTCAAAAGGTTGTTTAATGCAGACGCCCTAGAAGCGAAATTTTTAATAAATTTCCGATAGTACGATGCTAGTCCTAGGAAGCCTCTTACTTGTTTGACAGTTTTTGGTATGGGGTACTCTTTAATAGTTTTGATCTTATCCTGATCAGGTTCACTTCCTTGTCCAGACACAACGTGCCCTAAAAACTTTACTTCACTCCGACCGAAGCTACACTTTTTTGATTTAAGTTTCATATTGCGTTCTTGCAGCCTTCCAAACACGTCCGATAAATCCCGAATATGTTGGTGAAAAGTTGAGGAAAATATTAATATATCGTCGATGTAGGATAACACTTTATCTTCCAGTCCAGCCAGTAAAAATTTTATAGCTCGCATAAAAGAACTAGGCACACATTTCAGTCCAAATGGCGTTACTTTAAAATCGAACAACCCACTATCGGTAATATAAGCGGTCTTTCTTTATCGTTTTCTTTTAACTCCATTTGCCAGTATCCGCTAGCTAAGTCCAAGCGGGATAAATACTTAGCGCCGCCGAGTCTGTCTAGGCAATCCTCGATTCGCGGAACGGGAAATACATCAGATTTAGTAACGGCATTTAGTTTCTTATAGTCAATGCAAATATGTTTGAACCGTCCTTTTTACGAAATATAACAACAGGAAAAGCCCAAGGAGACGCCGAATGTCTAGCTATGTTGTATTTTTCCATGTTCTCCAGTTGTATTTTTACATCTTCCTTTGCCGCCTGTGGGATTCTATAGGGTCTCTGATATATTGGTGCGCTGTCCCCACAATTAATAGAATGTTGGACAAACTTTAGTCTACCCAAATCATAATCGCAAAAAGAGAATACGTGACTCCAAGAATTTAAAAATTGGGATATTTCCTATTTTTGATTCCCGGTTAAATCAGAATCCTTTAAGGACAGATTAGGGATTATGATATTATCTTCGATATTTGATTTTGGAGTTATCGTGCATAAGCTAGGGTCATTTTCGGGGATATGTTGGAAATTTTCGCTACTAACATTTGCTACGCTCTTCCCTTCGCTGGATTTGGATTTCCACATTTTAATAGTTTGATCGCCCTAAATGCACTCTCCCTTTGCTACATTTAAAACACAGTTGCATTTATTCATAAAGTCGATTCCAAGTATATGTCGTAGGAGATGTCCTTGCTCAAAAATACAGATTGAACATACCCTTTAAATCCGGTTTGTACTTATATGTCCAGAGCGCCGAGAAGTTCCAAGCCCTGCCAACTCACCGTATTCGCCACTAGATTACCAGTACCTGGCGTCCATGAAGACTTAAAATTCTCTAATCGTGATGTAGTCTGAAACTTTAATAAACTTATGTTACACCCCGTATCACAAAGTATTTCTGCTGGGATTTTTGCAAAAAGTTTCCTCAAAATTAGAGGAATACGATTCAGATCTGTATATGTGGGGACGCTCTTTCCAGTATACACGCAGAAATTACCTGACCCCGATCCACTAGTCACATCACTGGCACAATGGAAGTTGGGGCTGTTGAATTTTTGGGTACGTAGGCTAGATCTTATAATCATTAGAATCTTTCCTTGCCAATTCTTACCAGGGTGCTTTTTAATATATCATATATCTAAATCATGGGTTGTCAACCCACATCCCCATATCGTATTAAGGCTACTTCAGCAGGATATTCGTGACCAGTATCTAATAAAAATTTTCGTAACATCAAATTGCTGAAATTTTATACATTTCGCATAAAACATAGTTTTGAAAGCTAGACCAGATGTTATCCACGCCGCCCTGTTCTTACGAATGGTTTCCGAAAGTTTTACGATGCTCTTTTGTCTCTTAGGATCCTTCTCCGAGCACACCTGTGCTGCAGCATCAAAATCCTGGGCATAACAACATTGACAACGTAAGTAATACTACTCGGTAAATCAAAGGACTTACCATCGATATCCAATTGTGTTTGAAAATGATTAGATAGCACATTGTGACCACCAAAAAATGCCAAAACTTCTAGAAATCGATTTTTGGAAGAACTACCTGAAATACTTGTATGAGGTTTCCACACATACACATTAGATACATTCTGACATACATCAGTCAAGCAGATCTCTCTCAACACTTTGGTTGCATTTCCGTTACTATCATAGTCTGGTTTTATCTTTTCGTTACCCTTTCCAAGGGAGCTCGCATTATCTGGTCAACTTCTCGAACGTCTCCCCGCGTCAATTTTTTTAAGATCCGGATCCCTTGCGACTAACTCCGATGCTTGTAAAATCGGAGCCCTTGTTTTCGCGGCTGGCATATGGTGCCATTCATGGCCACAGTCTAAGCAAAAGCCAGCTTGAGGAATACCGATTTCCTTATCCAACCAGGCGTCCACCAGCACCACTACTCCAGGCGAATAACAAGACAGGCAGTGGTAATCTGCCATCTCACGACGATTCTTTTGCAAAACCTCAATATCTTCTGCTGATAACATATCAGATAGCTTGATGCGCCGAGGTTGGGCGTTTTCGGCGTTATCGAACTGTGCCTGACCGTGAGCAACAAGCATTTCGCTTACGCCGTATCGCAGCCCTAGTGTCATTTCTACGACAAAAGAATCGCTGGTCGCCAACCCAACAAAATTCAGAAAAACCTCCTGATTCACCAGACGCTGGAGTAAACTAAACGAATACGAGCCAAACTCCATTCGCCCATGAGGTGGCATAATGTTACTCAGCTCTACTCGAAAACACTGAGGGGGTGTATTGACCAATACCGGATGACGCGGCATTTCATATACTTCATCAATATCGCATAAATTCCCCCTTCCAACGTCTACCAGCCAAACGTTGTATTGTCGCGGTGTTGGAATACCTATAACTTCCCCGCGTAGAGCCTGGCCTGCCATGACAACGACCACACGTTTTTTGTCCAAATTTCATCTTCTCGTAAGACAAGGATTTCGTCCACATAAGGGATGCAGGCATTTATCAGATCCATGTAACACTTTTCTTTTGTCAAAGACACCCCCATGCACCTCGGGTCCTCCGCTGCTTCGACGATGGCCCGATGTTTTTCACCCGGACATATGGTTTTCCGCTCTGGGTAGGCCCTACGAGGAGCCCAACATGGACCTGGGGGTACACCTCCATTCGCCGCACCTCGCCCCGAAACCAAGGGGACTGCCAAAGGATTGTCGCACATTCTTCTGTAATATAAAGTAAATGTGGTGAATTCAATATTCCTAATTTGATTATTCAAGTGATTCAGGTCAATGCAGTGTAAAACTTCCTGATCATAAATTAAGTTATAAACACCGTATTTCCTGTAATTTATTAACTTGGCACCGTACGGGTACTCATAAATTTTGGTCGTATCATATAAATTTCCCTTACTTATATCTTGAGTCAGACACTCTCGGCTCGGTAGATTGATTTGGTTATCATAATATGTCATCTCTACAAATATAGTATATCCCCGGTTCTCCGCCCCACGGTTTCGGAAATGGCACATCATCGCAGAGTGCGGTGATTTGGGCGTTGTATCACCTTCCATAATCCTATTAGCTAACCTTTCATTTTGCTCCCTAAGTCACAAAACTTCGACTTTCCAGTCCAGTCATTCGTTTGCTCCATATCCATCCAACAATTTGATATTTGGTGCACATCATTACATCGGGATTGACTTCCCCCAATGCCCTGACATTGATTCAACTGAAGGGAAATATTTTGCCACCTGTTAGGTTCCGGTCTCTGTTGATTACCTTGAAAATTGCTCGGACGCCAGAAGGACTGGGGAGCCCGATTTGGTGGCCATCTATTTAAATTTGGCATAGATCTATTTTGAGAAAAGTTTTGACGCCGTTGCGGGCAATTGAATTTTATATGACCTGGCCTTCTACAGAAATCACAGATTTTTCGACCGTCATTTGTCATCCTATTTCGATTTTGATCAAAGTTATTGCGAAAATTGTTATTGTTGTTGTCCTTAAGACTGACTACAGCTTGAAGCAATTCCCTATTTACCCTTAGCATATCATCCATTTTTCTCTCCAAAACATTAGGAGACTCCATTTTCTTAGCATCAGTAAACATAGCTTCCATTCTAGAGTTACTTAAATGGGAAGGCTGGTCTATCCTTTCATAGCACTCTTGCTCGCATGCTCTCGAAATGGCTGCCTGCATAGAAGTAGGATTTGACGTCATGACAAACCTCTTGATAGAGCCCTTGAGCCCATTCAGAAAGTTGTCCATAGCAAGTCGATCTCTACTGTCCCCCTCAATGGTTGGATAAGCCTTCCTCACTAAGCGCTCTATATCTCGTGCATAAATTTCCACGGGCTCATTCGGCCCTTGGCTTCTCGTCCGCAGTTGAATGCTATATTGGTTAGCAGTTTCCTTAGTTATTAGGTACTCTTTAAGCGACTGCCGTACCATACTGTAATTTTTCTGTATGCCAGGGGGGATGGACTCCCACTTGCGCGCTGCTTCATCCCGTAAATATGCAGGTAATAATCGGGCCATCTCAGTATGGTCCCACTCGTTGGCCAATGCAATTCTCTCAAAGGTGCTTAGCCATTCCTCAAAATCGTCCCCGAAATTTCCGGCATAGAGGGGTATATTTTTAACCTCAATAGACCTATAACCGTACTGACTCGGAATAAGGCGGTGATCGGATTGATAACCCCTCGAGGTTGCAGCAACAGGTTGGGAACCCCCGGGAGTAGCTACTGTTGAATTTGGCATCGCTTCCAGAACTAACTTATTTAACTTAGGTTTCGACTCACGTGGACCACCTGTATATCGACGATAAGCTTTTTCAATATAAGTCTCAGAATCCAGATTATATTTCCTAAGTTCTTATGCTTAAGACTTCCTCGTCCAGGCTTGCGGCACCAAAATGTGACCCAAGTGAGTCCTACCTAAGACTAAAGGTTACTCAAATTGGTACAGTCTGACAAAAGCCAGTTTACAACGTTAAGCTCTATTGCTTCTTTACTTTATTTGTGGGGTTTATATGTATTTCGTGTGGGTTATCGTCGAGTGTATTATTGCCCGTATTTTATTAAACCAAACCACCATGTAGATTATAAACACATATAACACACAAAACAGATACTTACGTTATAACAGGATACACACGTAATTCTCCGATTGCAACGATTTACAGTGAATTTGGTACGCTAACTTGTTCACCGATTGACGAAAAATGAATTGCCTAAGCTTAGCGCGCGTGAGCTTAAATAAATTTTTATCCCGGACCAGAAAACCTGGGAATTTCTCTAAAGCGAAGTTTGTAAACTTTAAACTTGTAAACAGTTAAGAATTAGAAATTCTTGGAATTGAGAAATTCGCTCCCAAACTTAAACGAAAATTTGCGCGTTAGAGAATATCTTTTTATAAAATTCTCGGAATCCCTAACTCAAAACAAAATTTGGAAAATCCAACAGAAATACACTTCCATTTCAATGTAAGTGTAATAGTTAAGGCACCCAGGGCTTACACTCAAATCCGATAGGTACCTAAACTGTAGCCCTGGCACACAAATTTTAAAATTTTGTGTTATTTTTCACTCTCTTAAACTTAATAATTTTAAGAACCTATAGAATTTTTACGACCAGAAATGACCAAGGGGATATGCAAGTAACTCTTTAACGGGTGGGCCAAATGATGCCAAATTTGGTATGTATAATCCACAACGTGCCCTATGGCATTTGGCATCAAAATATGCATATGCCCAAATCATCCCCCTGTCCACTTTGACACGATTTCTATAGTACTTAAAGGTTTTATTTTA
>JASANE010010067.1:0-42576 GCA_030248225.1 Trileptium ribeirensis
ACATCTTTGACCGTAGTCCTGCAAACTCTACAATTGCGACTCCCGCAGTCTCATCCTTCATCTTGCCCAGTACCTTCTTATTGTCCAGCGAAAACAAAGGATGATCTGCGGTAATCGCTTGTATCAAAGTGGTAGGAGTTGTGCAGCATGTCAACATACAGATCAGTCGTTCTGACCATGTAGCAAAGGGAATCAGTATCGGTAAAAAGAAGCTTACAACATTTATTGTCGTAAAGCTGCTTCATGTGATTGTAATGGAAATCGTACATCAATGTCTTTGAAAGATCCAAAATGGTGAAGCCGACGTAGATGGGTTTGCAAAGATGGATGGTTTTCCGGTGCATTTGGACAGCGGCCAGATCCTCGTTGAATATGGAGGACATACAATAGCGAGGATTCGCCACCAACTTTGCATATTTTTCACCATCTGTCACCAGTTTCACATCCACATACCCTCGTACGTTTTCCATCGTCTTTCCGAAGACAGCGTTGTTCAACAACTTGTAAAAGTCTGTTTCGAAGCTGCTCCGCGCGTTTTTGCGCATATCGGTGTTGAGCGAAATATAGGGTTCCATCCATCGCCACTGATAGAATGAAATAACGCGATGAACTTGCCTCAGTTCCATCCCCAGAGACAAATAGAGCTGTAAGTTCCGAATGTGGAGCTTGTAGCTTGTCTTATCTCTCAGATTTGGAACAAGTTTCTCAACAGCTGAGTGCATTACGTTGAGCGATGTCTTTATGTCGCTGCAGTATGGGGACAGCATGTCATCTGTAATACGCAAACGTTCCGGTGCTAACGGATAATCGTTATGGAGGTCGTGTAAATGATATGGGTATGCTAAGTCAACCTCCAAGATATATCCGATATCACCATTAACGTCTACTGTCGACCAGTCGGTAGAGTCAATTTCATATCTTGTCATCCACCGAAAGGTATGTGCTGGTAATTTTTGCACCATGGAGTATCCATACAGATTATTCGCATCGAGATCAATGATGTACGTCGATGTTTGAGATGGGTCATATCCTTCAACGTAAGGATTGTTTGCTCGCGCATAGCGATGGGAGATGACAGAGACTCCACCTCGTATTCCTTCCTCAAAAAAGGAATACATATCGACATCGGAAATCAGATCCAGCTTGACATTCGTATACTTGAGACATGCATCCCAAGCAAAACTAAGTAGAGTCACGTAATCCACTTTATCAAGCTGGTATTTGTCGAGACAAAGTTGACGAAAGTTCTCGAAAACGTCCCTGAGCAGCAACACATCCGTCTTTAGATAAAGGTCACGGTATTCCCCAAGCGACTGAATCCCCATTTCGTCCCACACACTTTGTGCGTGAGCGTAATGTTCTGACGATATGTTACCTCCAGCGAGACTAGAATAAAAAGCTGCATGTGGGGGTAAACATCGGTCGTTGAATTTGGAGATGGAGTCCATGTATTCTTAGGGATATACACCTTTTCCAAGCATTAAATTGAGTTTGTCGCCAAAACACTGGGTCATTGCGTGGAAGGAATCGGTTCTATCCTGTTTGAGGTTATCAACCAGTGTCTGAAGTGAAGATGGTAGAAACTGGAACGAATCGATAAATCGGATCTTGTATCCAATCTGATCCATATGATCCTTGATGTCGTCACATCCAAGGATGAAGTCGACGCCTTCTTGGTTTTCGTCCCAGCATCCATCACTTTCATCATCATCTGCACTCGACTCCATCGCTTCGAATGGATTATCTGGACTGCGTAGCTTTTTAGTTTTTCGTTTAACAGAGAACGTCATATAGTCCTCCATTCCTTTAGCGATACAGTCCACCTCAAAACCCATTTTGACGCAAATGGAGCCAAGTTCTTGCATGATGAGGTGACCATCGTAGCGCCGCAGGTTGTGGAACAACACTTTAACATCTCGACTGAGACGATAGCCAATGTTACATTTAACGTGTGCTGTACCACGATACCTGCCACAAAGGTGACAATGGTCTTTAGCCTTTTCCTCCCGTTTCATGTACCCACCACACAAGTAACAGTCAACTGAATGGACAAAATCAATTTTGTCAGCATCTGTCATGTTGAGTGAGTTTTGCTCGTTAGTATATTTGGTCTGAAAGTCTTTAGTTAATTGAATAATATTGTTCAAAAAAGTTTTGACAACATTGGGACCGCGGTATATAGTTGGGTTTCCAATCTCCACACGATCACTGCAGCATCCGAAGCAGTCTATCAAACCATATTCACATGGTTCGTGTCTTTGATATGGATTAATAAACGACGATGATGTGGATGGTGTGCACGACTGTATTTTTTCTAGTGTGCACTCAAAGTCTGCATAGATTACATAGGGACATCGCTGCATTCGATGCAGGTTGGTGAATTGAAGGGTGGAATTTTCGGGTGGGGTCCTAATGCGGGCCGGTTTGTCGTTGCGACAGCGATCGAGATGCTCTGCACGTTGTTCGGGTGAATAACATGGGAAGAGACATCGATCGCAGAAATATTTTCTGCGATGATCACGCCGCTGATCAAACAACAACGCGTCCAAATTTCGGACTAAGCAATAATGATTGTCATGTAACAGCAAATGAATATATTGTTCATTAAGGGAGTTTGATATATACAGTGGGAAAATAGAATTTTTTTCTAGTCCATATACATTAATCGACGTATTATTCTGTCTTTCCAACCGTGGAATGTCCTGTAACTTCACGGGATAATCTATTTCGCCCATGTTCAGTTCATTGATATATTGTTGATACCCGCTGACTCGCTGTGGATGCTGGGTGTGATCGAGAGGGTGTAATGCTGCAAGCACACTCCATAGGAAGCAGCTATTGTCACTGTTTTGGACGTTGATGACAGCACGTTTATTGCGGATGTACAGAGGAAATTGTTTATATGTCGATCCGCGCAGGGGTTGGTAAACACTGATGTGCACATCTGCGTGCTGAACATCTTGTACGATCCATCCTGATCCTTTGCCCTGGAAATCATCCAACTTCTTTATCAGTTCATCAAACATGACGGTGATTTCATCGTCGATGTCTGACCCAGGTAGAATGCAGCAGGATTTGGTATTGAAATGTGCTGTCATCTGTATCCCATCCAGTTTGCGCAGCAAACATTTAACGCTGATCCACAGCTTAATACCACGACGTCTTTCAGCGTGAACCAATTTACCCAGCAAGTCCTTAGATTGTTGCAAAAATATTGTCAGGTCGGGGATTGGTTCATTGGGGACAAGGTAGTAACTGCAGAGGTAACCTCTGAGCGCATTGATCCATCGCAAGAGTTTGATGCTGGAATTGCCATCAACGACAGAAGACTGGTGCTTGCAGGAGTTGACGATATACGATGTCGAGTCGTTGTCAACTCGACGTGCCTTTGTCGGTGGTTCGTCGATAATATCTTGCGCCAGACGCCGCAGGACGTCGAGATTCATCGACTCGTCTTCGTTTGTCCACACCGACTGAGCAGATGTCGAAGGTTGCCCTTCCAACACACACGATTGTTGTTGCTGCGCCGGTTGTGGATGTATCGTTGCGCCATGCCGTTCAGGGAATTCCGTTTGTTGTTGCACCGCGACAGTCGTTGACATTGGGGTTTGATCAGTCGTCGTCATTTCGCCAACTGTGTTTGTCACATGCAATGTCGAATGTTGGTCGAGCGCCGCTGTTGTAGGAAAGGGATGTTAATTTGTTGTCGGAGCCTGCACCGATGCCGACGTTTACACTTGGTCCTGTGCCTGCACGGATGTGCATGCTTTATCGTGTGCAAAGAATTCGTCCAGGTGTGGGTGCTGCTTTCGAATATGTCTTTGTGCGATGTCTTTGTGAGCGAACATTTTGCCGCACCAATGACATTCGACTTTGTACTTCATGTGTACGAATGCGGTATGTCGGGTTAAGTGATCGCTACGTTTAAATTGCTTATTACAAATAGTGCAAATAGACGCCATCTTTTCGGAATTTCTGGAATCTAATTTTTAATCAATGATCTACTGCACCATCTCATACAAATCCAGTATATATAAGCTTGGTGACCGAGTACAGCATCAGAGAATTCTCAGTTTTTATCAGTGAAAGAAGAGCGGGGGGTAAAGAATCAACTTTAACAACAACTGAAATATGAACTTTTTTGCTTGTCAGCACAGCAAATCTAATTATTGACCACATTCCAAGAAAACACAATCATGAGTATGTAATCAAGTACATAAGAAACATTTAAGTTTGATTGAACCTCTTCCTCATCCTTAGGGGTCGATCCGAACTGCTATGTTATTATTTTTACCCTCCGCTTTGAATTCTGTCCGTTTGTTGATTTTACGAAGCTGTCTACTCACGGGAGTGAATTTCATGTGCAATAAAAGTTTTACAAACACTTCCACGCATACACACGTAGTTTACAAACGAGATGCCGCTTTGTTATTAGTATGTTTACAAAAACTCAGTTAGGTGTAGCTTGTGGAAGAACGGGCAGCGGCATAGACCAAAAAAATTGATATTATAAAAGAAAGTGAGAAGCTGGTCGATCTTCACTTTACAATTCAGCCATTATAAAGTTTTGTTTACTATCATGCTTTGCCAAACGTTTTACAGTCGTCGCCTTCATGCGACTGTAAAACTATCCCAACACTTTCTACAAGGGCACTCGGGACCCAACCCCAAAAGTCCTGGTTTTTTAAACCCCTTAAGACGGTCAAGCGGATTTTGAAACGGGGTTCCCATATAAAAAGTCGTGACCGCCGACGTCGTGTGTTCTTCCGCTCCTTTCGAAAATCAGTGGGAGTGCGTGGCTATACCAACGAGCCCGCACGCCACGCCATGGTAATCGTAATGAATTACACCGTCGTGACGGCATTTTTGGTTAGTTCTCGCTTGGAGTTGGAGCGTGAGATGGATGAAGAGATGCGGAGACACCGGTGTTGAACCTAGTGAGATCCCCCACCCTAAAACAGGGAAACCTAAAAAAGGGTGGAACGCCGCTACGCCAGTCGCAAGCCTGGGACCCCTTCGGGGGAGTGTGGAGCGCACCCAGTGCACTTTGAGGGAGCATAATTTTAAAAAAGTAGTTTTCACTGTCAGCTACGTACTCAGAGTTGTACTTAAATTCGTTTGTTTTTTGCAGTAAATATAGCTTGTATAAATAGAAAGAGAAAGGATTTTACAGTTATACCAAGCTTAATGAAAAACTTTTTTTGTGATAAAGAAAACGTTGTAACGTAATGAAATCTCGTACTAATACAACAAAGATGTACAAGCGTTAATACTGTACGGTAAAGTGGGGCGAGTTTGGCCACTTTTCAACTTTGAATTTTCGCCAAAACTCTAATTTTGGGCGCACGCTGGTCAAACTCGCCCACATATAACAACTGTGTTGGATGTTTCTGGTCGTACAGCATTCGTGTACGTTGTGCTGCACTACATCATGTCCTGGGACAAAAACCGCGTAGGCCAATCTCGCTCCCGGGTGGGGCCAGTTTGGTCGGGGCCGGGGCGAGATTGGTCATACCAATTTTGTTTTTGCAGCTCGAACTCCCATTTTTATACTACTCCTCAAAAGTTAGTCTGGTGGATCCAGTATTGCATTTGATTGCCATCTCTTTGCTATAGAGTAAAAATTACCCGATTAAAATCAGGCTTTATTGAAAGAAACCAAGAACAAATATGGTCTGAAAAAATATGGTAAGAAAATAATATACCAAGAAAAACCAATGCCTTCGGGGCGACAATGGCCAAAGTGGCCAGAATCACCCCATACGCGTTTCAGGCCACCCCAAAAACGGGTGGTGTCTCAATACTGTCACAGGTTATATTTTCTTCTGAAGCAATAGCCGTTTATTTGATAGCAAATAATAGTAAAGATATTTTCTGTTACATATAAATTAATTTTGTCCTTGTTATCAAATGTTAACTGAGATTGGCCACCCCTATTTTGATTGCTCATATTTTATCTTATTTGGATAGCTTTGGCACCAGACGTTGAATTACTGCGCGTTTGAGATTTTTTTACACCTTCTAAATTTAAGGTTGTATCTACAGAGAAAACACATAGCAATCCAGAGGAATAGTAACTAGCAACCTACTTTGTGCGGTTACGTATCCGGAATGGCTTTCGCCCGGACATGGGTGGTTGGCCAAGGTCGCGCCACTTTACCGTACACTGTCGTAAAATAACGATTCAAAGACATTGTATGATTGGAGAATAGAAATGAGGACTAACACTAGTAGCTCGTTGTGCCAGTGGAAACAGAGCGAGTAGTGCTAACTTTAATGCATCTCGGCCACAATAAATCCCAGCCGCTTTAGGAAAGCACGCTAATCCGCAGCCGGAGGTCTTAACTAATAGCACCATCGTTTTCACCGTGTTAAATTACTTATAAACACCAGCTTTCGCTAAAACGGACACATTTGCCTAATTTTAAATTTTTCAAGGTATTTTCAGCTACAAATTCAAGAGTTCGAGCGTCCTGGAACCCAAGATAGCATGCTAATCTCCAGAAAATAACTTTTAATAAACAGCACTATAGTTTTCAGTGTGCTAAATTCCCCTAAATACACCGAACTTTGGCTCGAAGGAACATTTTAAAAAATTTTCGCTTTTTAAGATATCTTGGATCCAAGAGACCAGAGCTCTCCTGGACCTCAGGATAGCATGATAATTGGCATCAAATAACTCATAATAAATAGCACCATCGTTTTCAGCGTATTAAATTACCTATGTATACCAAAGTTTAGCTAAAATGAACACAATTTCCGAATTTTCGATTTTTAAGGTACCTGGGACCCACGACATACGGGCCCCTGGGCAACATCAAACCTGACAGCAGATAGCTCATAATTAATAGCACCATCATGTTTAGCGTGTTTGAATACCTATATACAATTATACCTGACTCAAACAAACGTAGTATTGAAATTTTTTCCAGGAATCCATAGTTAATGGGTGCGGGAAGAAACCCCTTAATTTCCAGGTTACCCAATGGACCTAGAGAAAAGTGTAGCTCTCGTCCAGATGAATATGGGAGGTGGCTACCGTTTTTCGATGCTAAATCTCCCTAGAAAGATATGCTCCTAGATATACATGACCCATATACGTCAAAATGCGGAAAGTGGGGGTGTCCCGCAAAAAAATGGTCCCGCAGGGTCTCAAGATGTGGTTGGATCTTTTTGATGTAGAACAAAAGGTACTGACGAAGCGAACGATCTTTCCAGCAAAAAAATTGCGGCGATACGTCTTTCCAGTATTGCGTTTTGGCGGTCGCAACGGGACAAAAAAAATTTTTTACACGTCGATCTCCTATGTGGAAACTCCGCTCACTTCGCTCGCTCCGTTTCAATCAGTAAATCTATATGGTAATTTACCCAATCTCAAAAGTGTACGTCGCCGCAGTGGATGTAGGACACATTAACTAGTTATATGCTTACTTAACTGAGCAGGTTAGCATATATGTATATATATAAGTAATCGTAATCGTAATGGGTTTTTACCCTGTGCAATACTAAACATTACTATGGTAGTTTATAATACTTTCTTACAACTAAGGTTTCTTTAACCGTTTGACCAACTGCGCAAAATAAAGAATACTAGATATTTCCAGTCACTGAGTCAGTTGAACGATCGTACAGGGGTAGAGAACAATCCAAAATGTGAATAGGATTTATCATTTTCTTGTAATTCCGGTTTAAATTTATTAGTTATGTAGTCAGATGGTAAATAGATTTTTACCTTAGTTTTTACACACCTCAATTCTATCGTTTCGTTTGTATTTGCCACTAACAAATCAAACCCAATGGTCCCAGCTAAGCATTAAGTTTACATCAATTTAAAGCCAACATTTAATTCTCTAAGCGGGAAAACTTCTAGTATAAACACCTGTGTACATATACATATTTAAAAGTCTAATTAACGGGCGTAATTATCTAATTCTCCCCAAAGAAAACTTTGTGATCTAAAAACAGACCGAAGCAATTTATCTTACCGATGTGAAGCACAAATTTTTGCCTATACAAGTCGTTTGTAATCACACGATAGGCAGTGAGGTAATATGTTTCTGAAGTCGGATGTGCGAAGCGAGCAAAAAGCTGAATATTTTTCATAAAAATAAGCCACTAAATCAGTACCGACCGTTGGTATGAGATATTTTGCCAATACCCGCTCCCGTAATTTTTGAAAATGAATTGCCAAACCCGGAATTTGTGTACATTAGGACCCTAGATGCAGCTCCAGACACAAGGCTAAGTAACTTAAGCAAAAACTCATTAGCACTACTAGTTAAGAAATCAGAAATGTCATTTAGCAAAATAGAATTTTCACGATCAAATTAGTTCAACTGTATAAAACCTTAAACGAACAAATTCCATTTTGATCACACAAAAACAATAAATGAATCGCTGGGCATATATATAAATACCAATGAATATCCGGAGCGAAAATTTGTCAGAACCGTATTTCGAGTTATATCCCAATATAAGTTTATGCGTGTCGTGAAAATTTCAAGCAGTTTTGCCACACGCCACTACATTGAGTTCAGTCGAACTGACTATATGTAATGAATTAACAACGAAAGTGAAACAAAATGTTAATTCCTACTGTTCAGATTTCTGTATCTGTAATAATTCCAGAATTTTGGTGCTAACGTAATGAAATATTCATATTCGGCTCAAGCGGGAAATGCTGATTCACGTTGGAAACGGGAGACTGTAGAATATATAACCTATTTAAAAAGCACTTGCAGATCCAATAAAAAGTCATATGCGCAGAGGTGGCGGTTAATTTTCTGGCAGCGTTTAGACATAAAAAATATTAGCTTATTCTGAAAAATTATAATACAAAAGAGTTTCAATGCATTTCACAGATCACTGACATGTTATGAAGTCTAAATGTTCGAAGTACACCATATATTTTACAATGGACGCTAAATACTTAATCAGAAAACTTGTTTAAAATTTGAGATCATTTTCTAAAATGATTAACTTGCAACAGTGCACAGCCGGAAACTGATTTGTTTTATTATTAGATGCACATAGCTTTCACAACGCTTATAAAAGTTAACTTTATCTTATTTAATTTTTAGATATTATTTGTATATAATTTATAAAATTGAACAGACAACGCTGGTTTGTCGGCAAGTTTCCTTTAAACACAACTTCCATATTTTTGTAACTCAATTTCTGTAAGAGCAAACAATCTAGATTTTTAATTGGAAAACCAATACTCCTACAAACTGATTATGCAATAGTATTTTTACAAGTGATTTACTGCTATTAGAAAATCGAAAATTATTCATGTAATTCAGTGTAGTACGGAACTTACGACCCTATAATTGCTTGGTGGAGGCCCAGTAGCATCGGAATCTAGACATCACCCAGATGGATCGAACGTATCGCCTCTGAGACTATTTGTCCAGCGTAGTCGCGGATGCTTAAGGGATGGGAACAAGCAAGAAAAGAGGGGAATCCGTTGAGCCTAACGCAAACGGTCGACCCTCAAGGGAGTCTGGCACCTGACATGTGGACTGACGGCGTCGATCACCTCCTGCATCACCGGGGGTTGCCCGCGTGCAGCGAAGTCCCCATGCCTGCACGGCTCCAAAAAAAAGCTGAAAATAATGTTTAAGCTCGCAAATGATTATATATGCCCTTTTACCACCACCACTATGTAATTTTGTTCGTTCATAAACAGACCACACACGTTTTAATGTGTCAAAAACCCTTTGTAGCCCTAATTGTCACAACCACAATTCAATACATCTATATTAACCGCATATGATTTTTGCGTTACCAGTTCGTACATGCATGTACACATGTAAAGACAAATTTTCGAACAACTCAAAAATATCAGCAGTTAACTTGTTCACATAACCCTTGGTTTCTAAATGCTTGAGAACTAGTTTTCCTTATTGAAGCGCTTCGATGTGTGACTTATAGTTATAATCTTACGGAGATAATTTAGCTAATCAGTTAGAAAATTGATTAGAAAAGTACTCTCCGGTCCACGAAACCCTAACCTTCTGAAATACAATTATCTAAGGGTTCAATATTGAGTGAAATACAGCGTAAGAACTCAACCTAAATTAATTATACGCATAAGCTGATAGATACATATAAGTTAGGCTCCTAATACATTACCAGTCACGACAAACAAAATCTTATAATATAGACGTTAGTAACTGTACATATGACGAACTATCGCTTGAAGATGTCGACAGTGAAAAATCAATGCAAATATTTTATTACAGAACAGCAAATGACTTGAATAGAACTGCATATCCAACTGGTTCGTGGAAAAAGAATCGCGCTAGTATATAAATTCGTTAATTTAATAACTTTGTTTGGCTACAACAAATCGTGGCCACACACGTAAATTTGGTAAACATTTTTTGCAATAAAGATCATCGTTTACGTAACATTCCCTTGTGAAAATTACAGTTAGAAACTTGAAAAGTTCACAAATTCTACTAATTAGAACACTGCTGGGGACACAGCTCAACGCTTTGTCGGCTTGCTGATGCGTACGTTACTTTGCGCACAGTTTAGTACATTATCATAAGAAAAATAAGGTTCATACTCGATACTGTAAACTGCTCATTTGTTAAACATAAATCTGACTTGTCGGCGTCACTTTGTTTTATTCGACTATTTTATCTCTCCAGCTGAGTAGACTTGATGCAGTAGCGAAGTTCTGCGTTCAACAGTAAATTGTAACAATCATCGTTCTACCTACATAGAACACCCACGAAGTTATATCACAGTGCTCTAACCTTATTTCGAATACATAAGACAACATATGCTATCGCTCATTATAGATTAAGTGTCTGCTTCGACAAGAAATCATTTAAACCAGATGGATCAAATATTTAAATATAAATAATGAACTTGCCAAAAATCAGTGTCAAGCTCAGAAATCTATTGGACATGATAGTAATTAAATTTTGTAGCTATGTGTTTGATAGTAATGTTATAACTTTATTTTCGGCACGATCAAAAGCGTTAAGTATATATGTTTATGTACTATATATAGAGATTCACATTAAATATTCCATAAACAAAATTGAAGCTGCGCTGACCAATAAATTACTCCTGCTGACCCAAATAATATCCCCTAATTGACCCTAATAATATCCCTGTACCCCCGCATTTGACCTACATAACCCCCGCTCATTAATCACTCCGCAAAGACTATCCCCCGCGTTTGACGTAGATATCCCCCCGCACTCCGCAGGGCGGGGGGGCTCCAAAGCAGCTTTTTTAATCTACTGACTTCATCTACCATTTAGTTGAATGTGTTAGTGTCCCTAGACATATGGCGAAAATAAAAACTAAACAACTGAAATTAACAAAAGCATGCAGTGTTTTATCTGATATAAACTACTGTAAGACAGATTGGGTAAAATGCAAACCTCTGTAATTATAATATATTCAACAATGCATTCAACCGTTATATACAGTCCAGTTATTTTATACTAAATATCCGCAATTTAAAAATCAATTCATCAAATGAATGAGAATTCAAAAAAAACAAAAGTGCTGACTGTTTCTCATCGTGTCTTTTAAGAATAGACTGAATCAAGAATATTGATTCGTTGGAGTTTTGTTTCAAATCTGGCATCAACTACTGTAGGACAGATTGGGTAAAATGCAAACCTCTGTAATTATAATATATTCAACAATGCATTCAACCGTTATATACAGTCCTGTTACTTTGTACTAAATATCCACAATTTAAAAATCAATTCATCAAATGAATGAGAATTCGAAAAAAACAAAAGTGCTGACTGTTTCTCATCGTGTCTTTTAAGAATAGACTGAATCAAGAATATTGATTCGTTGAAGTGTTCCAAATAGCGACATATGTACACATTAGAGTTTGGTTACACTTTTTCCACGGTATTTGCTGTAGTCGCCCAGAAAAAAGTCATGGGCGTTTAAGAAATGTTTTGTTCAAATATTGAACGGCCACCGCTGTCGAAACAGATAATATTGTGTAAATATTATAGCTTAATAACTAATTCGAGCCGATAGTGAGTTACATCATAACTTGAAAATGTGCGACAGATAAGGCGAAGACAGCTTTTTTGGCTGAAAATTAAACTCAACAAGGAACTATTACATTACGCTAGAAAGATTCCAATATAGTTATAGCCAAATAAACAGTAAAAGATGATATCTACAGAAAATAAGTATTGTGGATCTGTTCTCGTTCTTCTAGATCCAATCTGTTTCGTTCCGACGCGGTTTGAAAGAGCATGGACAATTTTATTGGATTAGAATCGGGTGACGTGGTCTGAAAAACTAATACACATACACCAGGGCTGGGCACAGGAAAAAACCAATGGAAAAGATTTTTTCGTTTTTTGCTACCCCCCCCCCGGAAAAAATGGAAAAATATTTCAGGATTTTGGAGTCGAAAATAGTTGGAAAACCGATAGATATGCAACAAAATATTACGGCTGTGAGCATTATTTACACCCCTTTAAACAGCCTTTACATTTAATGCGTATGATTTATATGGTAGAAATGGTATATCTTCCAGGCATCAACTAAATTTATAATCTTAGAATAAGCATAGGTTGCTTCCTCCGCTGCATCAGGAACTTGTGCCCGATGATAAATTTAAATTAAATAGACGCGCTCCTCAATAGAGCCATGAGATTTGTACTGAGCATATGAAAGCAGTAAGCTAGGCAGACACAGACCAGGCGTACATTCCGACAAGAGAATACGGACGGAAGTTGGTTACCCATAGAATACGCCCCCCTCCCCCAAAAAACACACCCAAAAAGCTTGGTGTTACACTCCTTGGTGGTTGGCGACCATCCCTCTCCCCGCACCTGTCCGTTTACCTGCTGGGATAGAAACTCTCCGGCATATATGCCATGTTTACCACGACGGATCATAAACTAAATAGCTCAACAGTTAGAGCGTAGGCTTAACTTACATAATCTATTGTACTAATGCGCTTCCAGCATTGGTTGGACTTCGGGCAGTTTGACTTCAGTTAGTTATTCTATATCGCGCGACGTTTGTGCCAATATTAAATAGATGAAGACGTAAGAGATGCTTTGTAGTATATATAATATACCAGCAGCGTTTTGACATGTTATAGCGCAAACACCAAGCTGGAAAATAGGAGTTTGCGGTTGCCCATGAAGTTCATTCACAATTAATTCGAACCAAATAATTATACGTACTCCTTTTATCGCTATAGCCACCGAGTGATGTTCACATAGCCCTGCCGCATGGAAAGATTAAAGCGCCGCTGCCCTGTGCGGTTGCAAATTCAATGTGACAACATAAAGTGCGATTTATATTATGCTGCTTATATATGTACTCATTTAAGCTAAGAAGTTCAAAAAAATTTTTTTAAATCTTTAATATTTGAAATACTGCCGTTTATGATGATTTGTAATTGTTATTGCTTACCTATGAGGTCTATTATGCTCATCGAGATCTCACTTCTTAGTAATGCCCAAGGATTTCTGCTCAACAATGTTATGAGTCAAAAGAAATGGGTTTAGCAGTAATAAATCGAAGAGCAGGTTGGAAGCGGAAAGTCTGTGTTTCTTCTTGACGGAGTTATAGCAACGGCTCTATGTGTGTAACATGCTCACTGCATTAAAAACTAAGCGTATTTATCAGCAACAAAACTTAGGTTGACTCCACTAACCATCATATTTTGCAATTCCCGATATGGAATCCACATACATTGTTACGGAACAAATAGGATATTCGATTTGGTGCATTACTAGCGCAGATTTAGAGATTTTCGTTCGGGTTATTGTGTTCAGTAACATTTCATAGCGGTGAAATAGGTTTAGTCTCTGTTCGAGAACAATTTTAATGTAACTGTGACGTCCTCAATTGAACGTTCTATTATTTTATCAATTAGTGTTCGCAACGAAAACCACTGTTAATTGAAGTCCGACAAAATTCTGTTCGCAAACAAATTTGATATTTACGATCAAAAACTAGCGTTTCTGACCGACTACAAAATTCCGCAATTTGTTATAAAATACAAAATAGGATTGTCATCGGGGTCATTTTAGATTTAGTTGCGTGTTAACGAGTGTTTATCAGCATTCGAATATAGGAATTTTGTTGCAGTCGATAGATATTACGTAAATTGGTAGAATGCTTTTGAATGACATAGCGTGGAAAAAAGCGTAGAAGTAATGCAAATTCAGGTTTCAAGAGTATCTAAAATTCTTTATTTTTAGTAATTCAGTACTCTTATAATTATAATCGTTCTTGCACAGATTTTCACTGCCAGACCCGTAGCTAAGAGATACAATGGGCTTAAGTCGTTTCGGAACCCAGCTCGAGCTCTACTGCTCGCTGCGATGGAGAAAACTGTCAAAGTCAGCGTTCATTATAGGTTAAAATACAATTAACTGTGAAAGCTCTTCGCTTTCCATAGGCTGGTTATCTTACAGTTGCTTAATGTATTTCTTTGCGCAATCAAGGGTATATTTAATCATTCATAAAGCACTAGTTATATATTTTTACTGCGTTTCTATGATAAATATTGGTTAATTACGCCTAGGTTTACATAAAAATTGCAATCGATTTTCCGTACTTGCTTAAACATTACTGTATGTCGGAAATTGTCCAAACTATACACTAGTATAAACTAATGTGCCAGAGGGAAAATTTTTCGATTCGGCTCGGTCCAAAGCGAACCAAAAACAAAAACCTTTCTTAATAGCCAAGACGCGTTACGCAGCTGTACCATCAGCTTTTTACTAAGCAGTAGCCATACGACCCTGGCTTCCTCGACATTTTCAGGAAGAGGCAGCGATGCACCTCGTTCCAGAGAATCGATTAGCTTAGCAGGCCGCAGACGGGCTTTACCAGGGTGTCCGGCAGTACTATCAATTAACATTTATAGGACTTACGTTATTTTCAATAGACTTCTTGTAAAATCGAGAAATCAAGTATTCCTGGGTGGACTGTGACTGCACTTTGCATAGTTTTTGCTCTTTCTTAGAGTATGTCAACTTAAAAAAACCCTTGCCTAACATGCTCATGCACGGCTTAAAAACTTAATAAATTCGGGCTAAATTTTCAGACACGATATATTGACAAATTTTATGACTTTTTGTTGAAACTATTGCCTAGAATTATATATAGAAACGAAATTTATAAATTTAGGCACTCAGTGGCATTCTCTTGCTGCCTTCATCAAATTTAACAATTCTGTATGAGCTATATCAATATTGTACATATCTGGTATGATTTGGTGTGGTTCTACAATTATGGTATCAGATACATGATAGGGAAGCTGCCAGAGGTCAGATACATGCATAATATGTTTTTATTTCAAAATCTTGTCATGAAATCTCACATGGCTTGCTTTGACCAAAATGTATGACTATATAGTGCATGCACATACATGCATCCTTGATGAAATAACCATTGATCGCCACTAATGGAGTTTCGGACGTTCGCACAAAAATCACGGAACAAATCATAACACTATGACAATTATATAAAAGACGAAATTGTCAGGCAATTGATAATTATATAGAAATACCTATTAGCTGATCAGGTCAATGTATCTTAGCTAGGGAAGGTAGTCGGTATTAAATTTATATTTTTGAAGCACGCTAATAATTTTGACTATAACTTCCAAGGCTGACCCAACTAACTTCACAGAAGTCTTCCGGAGCGTAACAACAAAAATATCCAAGAACTCAGTTATACCGAGCACGAGTGCCACTGTTCCCCTGGACATTACCAACTAAAGTATACCACAACCACTCTATCCCGGTAAAGTGAGCCATGCACAAAGTGTCTGACCATTTACATCTATTCCAAACTGATAAGGTGTGAATGGGAAAACCGTGTGAACCTTCTGCCAAGTAAAATCACACAGCACATAGGATTACTAAAAATTTTTTACCACGGATGATACGGTTCCGTCCTACATGGACAGGCCCTCTGTGGCTCCTCTGTCTCCGAACCACTCCAGGAAAGCTAGTAGAACACAGCAAAGCTGTGTCCGACCAAAGAATAAAACATTGAAAACTAAACACAAAATAACAGCGAAATTTAAAGCTAGCGATGATATTTAAATATTTTGCATTATACTGTAATATCAGTACCATTTGGCTAAATTTTACAACAGCGTCATTATACGTATAAAATACAAAATTTCGTAGCACCAATGACTTTTAGCCCCGTTTTCGAAAAATTGCGCCGTGTTTAATGAAGTTCGAACGACTTTTATTTGTTTTATAGTGTTCCTGAAATTTTCATCCTAGTACACTAAACCAAACTTCTACTAGAACCTAAGGTGCGTTTGGTATTTAATGAAAAACATATATACAATTTTAAAATAATTTTACTGCTTCAAAATTTTGTCATGTCTAACTACGCTAAGTTTCTGACATCAGATGCCAGCTAGTAACACTTGAAACTCGCCGCATAAAATCTATAACAAAATGTATTTTTGAACAGTTTCGTCTCACAAATACGTACATAAATGCCGCTGGTCGTTTCATTTAATCGTCTGTATGCGATATGTTGTTGCTTAATAATGCATTCCATGAAAATAAGATATGGTTGGCTGCTACTAATAATTTATCATGGGAAAAGTTTGGTAACCTACTAAAATCGATGCTACACTTAATATCATTTGACCAGTTTAGCACGATTCCAAGTATCGTGTGATCAAAAAGTACGAACTGAGAATTGGCAACCTTTTAATATTATAATCAAATACGAAGTGATCAAACGTTTTTTCCAAATAAAATATTAATAAAATAGTCGTTTGTACGAAAATAAAAATGCAGTTGGAATTTTAAAAGATTTTAGCTAATTTAGGAAATGAATAAATTATATCTCTGTATGGATTACCATTTCGCCGAAACCACTGTGTAGTAATAGACATCTATATTTGATAATTGATTATGTATAGATATTTACCGTCGGGATTATCCTATGAAATACCAAATATTAATACTGCAAAACATAAGTTTAAATTTTCTAGTTTTTGAACTCACAGTGCGGCACATCCACTAGTTCTTTCAACTTGTGCGCAAGGGTAACCGCTAACCAGAAATCATTAACTTATTGCAACAGACTCCAACTAAGACACGATGTAAAATGTGCCAGATGAGAAATCCATAGCTGTAAATTTTGTTACTAAAGGTAGTTCATCTTGCTTCATTGCTGCTGCATTAATGAATATTTTTATGACAGGAGTCATTGGAGCTCATGAAAAGATGTTCGGATTATCCTTATTTTTGCCATATATGCACTTAACTTAATCCTTATTTTTGCCATATAAGCACATATGCTAAAAAACGTTTACCTGCGTGTATCCTTTTTCTTGAGCAATGGTCAATCAGCTCCTAATTTTAGACCAAAATTCAATCTATTTTGTTGTTTCCGTCAATAACATAGTAAACTGCTAAAGTGATATAATAAATTGTTCAGCTCCATGTGACCTGGGCTATTGCAACTTTACTCTTTACGTCTTTCCAGTAACCCTTTTAGCAACTGAATAAGAGAGTAAACACGAGGAATTTTGGTACCAAACTGCTAAAGTGGTATAATAAATTGTTCAGCTCCAGGTGACCTGGGTTATTGCAACTTTACTCTTTACGTCTTGCCGGTAACCCTTTCAGAAACTGAATAAGAGAGTAAACACGAGGAATTTTGGTACCAAAATCACGTGTGAATCGCGATTGTTCCTTCAGCATGACAATTTCGCGGTATCTGAATTAAATTCTGATTGTACTATACATACTTTATTATCAATATATTCTTTGAAATTGCGTAATAGGTAGCCAAAACCAATATTCGTGTATATTTCGCTGTTATAATTTATGGCTTTGCAGTTGTACAGTTTACCCTATTTGGCTTTTATTGTGTGTATCTTTGCAAAGAAAATTCTGATTTGTTTTGGTGAACTGGCCAGCCTATATTTAAAAGCACGGGCCTTAGCGTAGGATTTAGTAGAAAAACTCATATGTTATGCTAATCGAAAAGCGCATGCAGTCTTAGGGCGCATTCACATTGAGTCTGATCTAATACGATCTGAGTCGGTCATTTGGATCCAATTTAATTTGCATACTTTATCCATCGAGAAGGACCGGACACAATGTCGACATGCCTTAAGTAAGTGTCGATTACAACCAAAGTAAAAATCGACCGGTACATGGTTGAATTCGGCTTGACAAAGAAACTTAGCGCCGGGTTTCCCCATCAGCTGGATCTGTTCAGAATGTTGCGGACGTATACGTCGATACTCAAAAAGCAACTTCAATTGCTATAATGGACTGTGGCTTTGTTTACCGCAAACCTTTATGAAGCCAAGCAATATAAGTTTGTTTTTAGGTGCATAATTTTCTTTAAAAAGTATTTGCGTATATAAATAGCGAAATATTTTTACATAGAAAACATTGTATGCCCTCAGGGCTTGATATCAAATGTATTATTAGCATGTGCGTAACAATTTTACAACAAGAATGTTTTATACTCCTGCACATCGGCCTAGGTTCGAGGTTCCATAGGTAGCATTAAATTAATTTTACTGATGTACATATATTGCTTTTATGGGAACGCTAATGAAACTGCAGCGAGCATATACGATGTCGCACTGCGTCATGTACGCATTGTGAGCGCACGAGCCAATCAATCCTTGCCAATCAATTTCGAACAGGTTATACTGTATAAATAACAAAATGGGGCTTTTAGGTTCTATACCTCCAGCCGGAGAATCGCAATTTTGGAAACCGGCATTAATTTTATTAGTTGACTTAGCTCTTCAACACGATTAAAAATCGTCATTAGAATTAAATATTTCGGAGTAAACATGCTAGTATCTCGCAAAGTAGGGTGAAATGGAACTTCGCTTCATTTATAGTTATCATCATACTGTTATCATATTATATTATCATATTATCATTATACTGTATTAAACGCGCCGAAAAACATTATATACCTTTCTAAATGGCTTGAATACAGTATATAACCAATTAGTTGACCACAGACTATATTCTAGAAATCTGGCTTGTCGACTCTAAACCCACTGAAAACCACTGAAACGGCTCAATTATTTGTACAGCAACAGCTGGAATCTTTTACCATAGCCAACTATCGTATTTTTAAGGCACCGAAAAACAAACAAAGACCATTTATGATGCTCTTCACGCAAAATACATAACCAAACAAATGATGGTCATCGACATAAGCGAACAGTTGGTTCACCATAACCGATTGAAAGCCACTGGAAAGGCATAAAATGTTCCTTGTGAATAGTAGAAAAAAGGGGTTCTGGACCAAATGACTAGTGACCTGTCATTTTTAAGGGAAATAATGATTTATTACCTGTCAAAAATGATTAATTACCATTTGAACGTGACGTAACCATAAGGGAGTGGGTAGTAACAGATTATTAATGACACTCACATAGTATACTATCACATACACATATATATATGACTAGCTCTTTCCTACCATAAATACATACACATATAGACATTTTAGTCCTATGATATACTAAGTATATACATATATGGATACATATTAATACTTCGCTATAAGTACTTATATGCATACCCCTTCGCCCACACAATTTTCCAAAATGAACATTCATCGGTTTGAATTGCAATGATTTAAAAAAATTCGCATGGTTTAATAACAAACCAACTATCACCAGTTAAAAAGGCGGGAAGCCTACTAATCATCATTTATCAATATATTTATATATAACACTGAGATATACTGCTCTACTGCAACAGTCGACAAGTGAAATATATAACAAAAACTCATAATTTCCTGAAACAACGCTAGAAAATTTATATTTAGCGAATCATTTTTAGATCAGATAAAATCTAATTTTACCTGTAATGTTTACGTTTTGGGTGTGATAAATTTCAATTTCACCTAAAATTTCCTCAATATAACCTATTGCAAAAATCCCGGAAGTTTATGATACGAAGAAGGACATTTTTAGCCGAATTTTTTATAATATAACTATCCATGCGGAAATATTTAATTTTTATCCTCATATGCTGCAATATTAACTAAAATTCTTCTAAAATAACTGTTCATACTGCAGATCATTTGAGATTTTAGCCTGATTAATGGTATGTTTAGGTAAAATTCTTTTATATGTTTATGCTCTGATTAATGATTGTTTAACGAAAATATTTCTAATTTGATTGTTTAAGGACAAACTATATGGCCAAATAAATATTTTGAGATTTATATACTTCAATAAATATTTGTTGCTTTAGGCTGTATCAATACTTATATAAGGTCAAGTCTTCTCTTGAAAACTTCACAGTTTAATTTTGAGATTTTGTGTTTTTGCCGCCTGGCATCCTGTGTTCCACAAACGTATATTTACAGACTGGGTATGTAAAAATTGTATTTATATAATCTAATTATCGCAGTGAATTTGCTATGTATATACATATCCAAATATTTTAAATACTTGGAGCTTTTGGATTGTTAAACTCATCAGAAGAGAATACGATTTCAACATTACTATATGTGTTCCAAATATTCATAAGCACAACCAAGACAAAACATAAATAAGATAAAATCTTATCATGTATTGCTCTTAAATACATACACACTTAAAACGTTTCTTCATTGTTACACACTAGTATCTTCACAGCAATTTGTAAATTTTTGCCTCACCCAAAACTTGATTTCGTGGCTGGAACCAAGTTGAACACAGGAAAAGGGTACATTCCTACCCTGACATTTAATAATGTATTATTTAACTATTCCAATTATTATATTATTTAAGTACCCCAATTAAATATACACACTAATATTAAACTTTATATACGGAGTTGTTCGTTTCATCTCGAAACTTCATAGAATTATATTATACTTTCAGTTTATTGTTTCTGCTATTCGTTTCATTGCTATCTGACGTATTACATCTATACTTAATGTTTAATTACGAAATACAATCCTTTTCATGTGCTACTTTTGGTTTTATTTAAAAACAGATATATAAATACAAATTTTAACAACACTAAATTACAACCATTCCATTTTATTATCACGTTTTACGATCTTTCGTAAATTCTCTCATCACAAATAGACTCATAGACTCGTTTACTGTCTTCATAAAGCTGATTATCAGTCTGAGGTTGCCGTCTTTCGCGTTCGTCACATAGTTACTGCAGCAGTTTGAGTGGTCTTTAGATACATCAACCGAAAAGGTACCAAAGTTACCAAACATATCAAACGAGTGAAAACACAGGTTTCTATTCACTAGAGGGAAAAATTTTCCAAATCAAACTAAAACCAAAAACCTTTCCCAATAACCAAAGCGGGTTTCCCAGCTCCGCCGCTGGTTTCCTTGTAAACGGTGTCCATAGGACTCCTGCTTCCTCGAATCTCAAGGCAGCGGTATCGATGCACCTGGGCCCAAGGTATCGATTAACTAACCCGGCCACAGGTGTGCTTTGCCTGGGTTTTCGGACTGGTCCGTTTCGGTGGCGCTCGTACGAGTCTAATTTTGTGGTATAATTCATTAGAGATTCCCTGGATAGTCAAACTCTAGGCCTATCTATAAGCAATAAAACGAACTCGTTGTTCTCCATCCCACACTCAAATAAGCATCAATTTTGTACATGAAATTGTTTGCACTTTGTAGTTGGCCAGTTTATCAGTCATAGAGAAGCTGAAATTTTCACACTGATACTTCGTGTTCCGTGGCGCAATGGTTTCTCCGTGTTCGCTAGAAGGCCTCTCACAGTTTTGGCTTTATGCTTTAATTTTCACAATTTTCACGATCTCTCAGATTTTAATGAATTTGGCTCACTTTATCGTGCCTAACTCGAATTTCTCGACGAATTTGAGAAAATGCTAAAACTTATAACCCTTGCAGTTATTTTTCTTTTGCTCTACGAACTTGCAGGTTGTTTTTGTATAGCAACCTGTTGTCTTATCGGTGCTTATAAAAACTGGTAAATTTGAAGAAAGTTGGACAATGTACATTTTACTCATGTTGTCACTTTTATTCTTTCAGGTTTTCTGTGTTGCCTCGACCGACAGGCTACTGCTCGACGTGGCTGGTACCAGGGTAGTATAGTTCATGACAACTTTTGTATGACACCTTCGCTCGTCTGAATGTGCCTGTCTTTCTCCACTGTCCTATCAGCTTAGATACTACGGTTTGCAAATCTTCCGTGGTCTTGGGATGTTCGAGAATTTTAGGAAAACCATTAGCCTTACCTTATTTTTGGTTAATTTCTCAACGGTGATGTCGTCGGGCGTTTTACTTTTTTATCTCCTATGGTGTTCAAACTACAGCCATCTATTTTGAAATTTAACTAGCTTTGTACACGTTTAGTGCCGATGCTTGGCTGCAATCTTGTCTGGCTTATCAGTGCAAGTATATTTTATCTTAAGCTTGTCGGATAAAAGAAATCAATTGTGGTCACTCATCACGCTTTCTGGACGAGCAATTTCGATGTCAACTTCAACGCTCGTAACCACTGGCACATTTTGGACTAACATTTTATACGGCATAAGAGGGGCGCCATGTCTAGCTTTATGGCTGTAAATCAGAGACCTCACTCGTGGTTTGACAATGACTACGGGCGTAGTTTTAGCTGATAGTTTTTGACTCGAAGTGGTAATAATTCTAGGCGCTACCGAATATGCTGCTTACTTTAAAACGTCTCAGCCATCATTGCAGGTTTTTGTCCTTCCATACACTTTAGTTCTAATAGTTGCTTGATACTATCGTATGGGCTGAGAAATCCTATGCGCTCTATGTAACTTTTCGTTCAGTATCTGCATCCAGTTTGTGACCTAACACAAGGCCATGAGCCGTTAATAAAAAGTGAATAAACTAAATGTCTAGAAAATGCTTGGATATGCTGGAAAACATGATGTATGTATTGGCAGAGGCATTATCATCCATGTTCATAGGGATAGGGGTTATCACTTGGTGCTCCGATCATCCCCTCCCCGCCGAGGGCACGGCTACCTCGCCCCCTTGACAGGTCACCCTAGCCCGCTTCTCCGGATAGGTGCTTTTTTCGGCGCCGAAGGACACTCCTACGTCGATCGCTTCTACACCTCCGACACGATTACTAATAATTTAGATGTCGGTAGCAAAAATGATTTGCGATGAACTACTCCAGAGATAAAATCCTTAGTCATTTGCTTACGTGTACTTTCTCGTCGAAAGCTGATGCTGATCAAGCAGGAATTCTGTTCCAGCTAATGAAATAGGGCACTCAGTGGGTATGCGTTTTAACCCTAACCTGGTACAAATTTACAGTTTAAAGTGTCCGATAAAATATTTGTATGTTTAAAGTAACGGAATTGATTTAATCTGTCTTGATCTAATCATTGATGTAGGTTTAGTAGCGGAAGTCATTCCACAGTCAAAAGTCAACTTGCATAGTTCTACTAATGTTCTCTTGGGAAATATTTATTAATTAAGAATTATTAATAAAGGCTAAGTTAGCAAAAAGGTTTTCACTGATCTCTTGCATCAAAATTTACAGCTAATTGGGTACGGTTTTACCACGGTGTGAATTCTACTCTACTAATCTTTGCCCTTTTGTAAGCACAGGTACAACGCATGCTTTATAGTGATGGCTCGGAGTCTTACAGCTGAATGTCGGGGCGAAATCAGATTTTCAACGAGTCATACTCCTGCCTTCATGTACCTGGATTTAATTATAGCATGCACTTTCGGCTTGCAAAGAATAAAAAAAAACTAGTTTGAATGGTGTGCAAGTTAGTATCGCTCATCAACTATCAATTTTCGTCTTGGAACAAACGTTTTTATCACGTTAATCATGGACATTCAGGCGTTCAATTTGAGATAAGTGGTGTTCTCCGTCCATTATTGGATTTTGAGTTTAGCTGAGATTTTAACAGATCTCAGTTGTAGGTAATTCAGCAAGAGCTTAAAATTTTACACTCACTTTTGATATTGTTGCTGATTTCCCTTAGCGTATTTTTGTAATTTTCCCTTGTTTGCCAACTCTGGTAAATTGAATAAGTAAAGGGAATTTCTTAATAAATTTGAGTTATGCTCATTTTGTCAGAGTTCCTCTAGCCATTTTAGAATCCCTTGAAGTCATCTTTTCCCGGTAAGTTAGGTTCATAGTAGTGTGTCTAAGTATTTAGATTTAAAGTGATATAGAAAGTAATTGTCGTGAGATTTAACATGTTTAAGTAACTAGGAATTATCTTCAATCTTAATATTAATTTCCTACGCATTGCCCTTTAGAATTTTCTACATAGTTCAAGATCGACTTCCAACGGGCCATTGCCTAAACTAATTCCAGTGTTTGAATATCCCAGCCACTGCACTTATTTCCTGAATTTTAGGCTAAGCTGGATCCAAAAATTTAAGGCAAAAATTTTTAGAATGAATTGGGCTTAGCCTAGATGTGTCCATGTGCCTAGAAAGAACACAATTCAAATTTGATGCGAAGCACCAAGTTTAGAATATTTAAAGTTACCTTAGATGAATTGATGAAGCAACAATCTGAAGGACTACGACGGGACACTCACTAATTTAGAATTCCGAACAGACCTCAAACGAAGCCTTACGTGATCAAACTGTGATATGTTGTGCTCTGAATTTTCGTTTAAGCATACATGATTTATCGAAATAATTGTGCATGTAACACCGGCTACCTTAAACAGTTGATTTTAGTTTTCAGGCAATCTATCCGGAGCTGATGCAAACAGTATATTGTACCATGGATTTGTCTTAACTTGAGGCATTGCTCGATTTTAGTGAGCTTATGCAAACTAATAACTGCGTATCAACAATTTCAATTCGGCACATCTGCACGGCCGCAAACTGAGAAACTGGTTGATATTACTTTAGCCTACTTGACTTTTAAGCAGTCAAATAACTCCGCTGATTTACAATACAGCCGTAATTGCATAACCCGCTCACATTGTTGAAATCCGTTCGGCACATCTGCACGGCCGCAAACTGGGAAACGGGCTGATATTACTTTAGCCTACTTGACTTTTAAGCAGTCAAATAACTCCGCTCATTTACAATACAGCTGTAACTTGCATAACCCTCTCACATTATTGCAATCCGTATAGAGCCATATACAGATGCTGTTTCTATTTCAATCCGGACACTTAGCTCTGTTTGCTTACACCAGGTTACTAAAACGAGTTCACCATTTTACGACGTTCGCACCATCTTGATCTGCTACAACCCAACATGCTACAGGTTATAAGTGATATTGGTGAAATAATTTAAATTAGTTACACAAGTAGTGCAAGTACCAAGTTTAACATGAATTATATAAAATTCTATGTTGAGGATTTATTTTAGGCAATTTGATAATCTATAATGTTATATCATAAAGTTTAGCGCCTTTAAGATTTGATTTTTAAAGTACAACGTTTAATAAGGACGTCCCGAACATGTATTTTAATTTCAGTTTATTAAGATTTCGACGAGAGTTGAACGTTTGATGTTTGATCTTCTATAGAACAGTTGTGCAAATTCAAAACATAGATCATTTTAAAAAGCTTATCACTCTGACTACTCTTAGAAACACTAAAATGCCTTGTTTTATTTATAGAATAGCTTCATGTCAAATTCGGCTTGCAACTAGGAATACTTATCTTATTAAAATTATTAAAGAACTACCGTCATTCTAAGTAATAGATACTTTATCTACTGGCCTTATAAATTTACATTTTAAAAGTTTCATGTTTTTAAACTTTCTCACCATAATTATTTACTTTTTACGTTTTAGCATTTGTCGCATGAGTTTAAAACTTTGTGCTTGGGTTTAAAGTCTTGTGCTTGGGTTTCAAACGCTGGCGCTTGAGGATGGTCCTCTGTCTTTGGAAAACCAGGTTTATCTTTACACTAATAGGCATCGTTTTAAAAATTAATGCTTTAAATCTTTTCGTGTTTCTGTATACTTTAAATGTAAATACAAAGCCTTATCTCCAACTCAGCAGATCGGGTTTCCAATGTTATCCACAATCTCAGATAGCAATTCATAAGTACATTTGTTCTTTATTATTCGACCAGGTATCCGCCTTTTGTCTCGATAAAACACGTAAAGTTTCCGAAATGTCGTGCTTTTTGTAGCACAGAAGATTTTGTCACAGAAATCCGTATGCTTCAACTTTTCGTACGAATGGTGGAATTTTAAGGATAGTTTTATGTTAAAAGGTGACTTTTTGCGCGTTGTATTTCAAGATAAACTGAATTCTTTACTAAGCGTAAGTGACTACGGCTTGGTGAATTCACACGAAAAGCCTGAGTTTAAAATTTTAAGGCCAATTAAATTAGCGTTTTTCATGTCATGTATTTTCTTTTTACTGATAGGTACAAATAGCTTATAACCTATTACAACGACAAACACAGCTTGTATTGGTATAGAAACCTGTAGTTTAGATTATTTAACTTTCGTATAATAATAATTTTCACATAAACAGTTCAATAACAGCGTAATAGCTTTTCATATAGTGATGGTCTTTTTCCTCTATTTCAAAATATATTTAAATATAGCATTTTTCCGTGTTATACATATCACCAACAGTCTTTACACCTGTTATTACAATTTTACCTCTTCTAAAACCAATAATATCCGACTGTTATATTTAGAACACAAACATAGAAGTATTCGGGTTAAAAGTAGTGTAATTGTCTGTCAGTTTTTCATACAAAACTTTTACTCTGTATAACAGTATTACAGTTATAGATACAGATTTATAAATTTATAGTCCAGGTACAGAACAGATTTCAAATTGTGCAGTATTGGAAGTTTTTGAAATTTTCCATATATGCTCCACATCCAAACACGTATCCCATTTTGATTTGTATCGCATAAAAATCAGTTGACAATTTGGCCGAACCATTTGCAAATTGATGCTGAAACGTTGATGTTTGTAACTCAAACGGTGCAAAACTCTACAAAGTTGTAGCAAATGTACTTATTATTAGTCGCAATCTTTGCTACTAAATTACTTATTTTGAAGTACATATCGAACTGACATACAAACGACCATACCGTTTGTCGTTAGTCCAAAGATTTGTTTTGTTCATATTTGCATCCGCTATATATTCCGATTCCGTTACCAAATTTACTTGCCTTCGATATTAACGCATTTTTGGGGCATCAACAAGCCGTAGATGGGATTGTGTTGATTGGCTTTGGCTTACATTGCTTTGAGCATAACATCGTACTTTTCCCTTACCCATTCTGGTTGATCAATGAATCTCAAATTTCTCCAATATTTATTTATTTTCTTTGGAGAACATTCTATAGGAGTTTCATATCTTGCGGCGCACCAGTTGAAATAATTTGCCTTTTCCGACTCATAGTATTGCCGAATACTGTTGTAGGTGGCGTCATTCTCCATAAAGTCTACAATATGGGCACTGCTGAACGGGCAAAATAATCTATTGCAAATAAAACAAAAGCTCAACCATCTTTCGATTTACAGGTTTTGAACGTAGACGACAAGTTGATTAACATAAACGTTTCCAGGTAGTGGATTCCTTTGCATGTGCTTCTTTTCCTTTCCCCAAAGCTCCATTTGGTACACCCTGCGTATACTCTGTTCGAAATTGTTCAATATCTATTGGACGATAGTTAAAAAATTTTCCATCGTCTGCTGCTAAATATTTGATAATATCATATAAAGTACAACCTACAGATTCGTCGCTGTGCTGAACACGAATATTCGAATCATGCTTTATATGTTTTAGGTGGCTTGTGAGTAGTTTAATTTTGGTTGAAAACGTTTAGAAAACAATTTTAAAATATTGTTTGAAACCTTTGATGAAACCATTATATATACACTGATTTGTTTCTGCATTTCCATCAGTTTGTGCTTGCTTTTCCAGCCAATTGGGACATACTAATAAATATCGCTTGGCCATACTGCAATCAATGTTTTAATGAGATCCACTGTAATATTTTGTATTTTCATATTATCAGTGAACTTCAAAGACGCCAGTCTAGGAATTGCAGAACGTTGGTTACGGAATTGTCTAATTTGTTGTGCAGTCAATATTACTGTACAGATTTTTTAAAATAATTCTTAAATAAAATGCCTTACATTATATATGCTCATTTTATTGAATTCAAAATTTTAAACACAGGCATTTCGGAAACTTCATATGTTTTGACAGGACAAAAGGTGGATGCCTGGGCGAAACAAAAAAACAAACTTACTTATAAATTCTGATTTGAGATTGTGGATAACGTAGAAAAGCCGATCAACTCATTTGAGATAAGGTTTTATATTTACATTTAAAGTTTATAAAACATGAAAACGATTTAAACGCAGTAATTTAAAAAACGGTGTCTATTACTGTAAAGATAAACCCGGTTTTCCAAGCACAGAGATCCAAACCCAATCACAATGTTTTGAAATCCAAGCACAAGAATATGACACCCAACCGCCGCAAAACTTTGAAACCTAAGCGACAAACATTTAAAAGAAAAAGTACATTGATACTACACCATAGCTTAAAAAACATGAAAAGAAAATGAAACATTTAAAATCTAAGAAATATATTATAAGAAATGTAATTTTAAGTGGAAAACTCCAACAGCAAAACGAGATTGAGACTTGCAAACATGTGGAGTTTGCAAGTATCAGCGGACAACATATCGATGGTGCCAGAATACCGCTGGAGCTTAAAATTTCAAAGTGTGACAATGACTAAAACTAGCGTCCTAGACCACTATGATAAGATATACCGATCTAGAGGAGCTCAGTACCCCTGCGAAAATAACGATCTTTCAACATTTGATTTAAGAATAAACAACCTGAATTATGATGATATAGAGTATGAAAATGATTTACCAAGAGAAATCTTTGGTGTGGATTGTTTTAAAAGTTACGTACAATGGGAATATGACCAAGAATATTTACAGTTTGGGGCCTCCGGAAAAATGAAATGTCCAGGTTCTGGTAAATAACCTAACGTTACTAGGACATGCCAAGCTTATTGTCATCAGAAAAAGTTATCCTCATGTTTACGCAAACCGGCTTTATGGATTCAATTATCTGAATAGGAACCTTGGATTTTCTTCATTTGATATGTTTAGCAGCTTTGCTGTCCTTGCGGTTAATTTATCCACGGATCACTCAAGCAGCTGTTGTAGCTATGTGCCAAACCTAAAGACGGCAGCCGCAGACTGCTAATCGACTTTACGAACACACTAAACAACGCTATGCCTCTTTTTGTGGTGGAGAATTTTCGAAGTCTTTGAAGATCATAAAAAGTGGTAACAAAATTGAACGGTTGTAATTTTAACATTTGTAAAATTCATGTTTGTTTGGTTTTAAATATAATCAAAAAATAGCACATGAAAAGGATTGTTTTACTTATTTAAATATTCAATATGGATGTAATGCGCAAATTTTTCTTTGAACAAAAGGGAGAAGAGGAACAAATCCGGGAGTTAAAGCAGCAGACGGTAGTGTTGTGAAAACAATAAGCTCAGGGAATATATGTACCAAACACATTCCCGACTTTTGTGGAATTGCGGGGGCTGTAGCAGAAGCGTCGAATGACGTAATGCTATGCGACTTTGAAATGGAATGCCGACACATCTCGCATATAATGTTGTAATTATGTAATTTTTAAATTTTAACCCGTGTGAACTTTATATCTTTATCTTGATCCTAAAATGTGTATTCTTATCATTATTAGATTTTGCGACCTCAATTTGTCAATTTTGAAATTGTCAATTTTTGACTATGCCGGAAATCATATTAATTTGGTATATATAATATACCTCAATGATTTTGCTAAATATAGTCAGTGTGTTTAGGTTGCTTGTTTCGAAACCAGCTCACATTTGCATCTTGGTTGGCAGTTCAGGGGCTCGAAGTGTCCCACCTAACTCGTTACCGATACAGTAGGTCAATCGCTTCAGCTGCATTGCTACAAGCAACAAAAACGGTCATCATAGTCCTTGTCAAGCATACCTAATGCCAGACTCTACAACAAATGCGTTCTACTATTTTACGTTACATGCAAGACGAGAAATATCGATGTCCTACCCTTAGCGTGAAGTTAGCGTACGTTCTACTGCCGAAGATTAAGAAAGGAGTATTACCTAGGCGGATCAAAGGGTGCACATGGTGTTTTGGTTTGTAGTTCAGCGTTTTACCTTATAATGAGTGTCTATTAGATTATCAAACACGATGGATATGATGATTTTAGTATTAAGAGTCGAATTTAACTATATTACCCATGTTCATATGGTTTCAAGAGTTTCGCAGACGACGAACTCGATTTCCAAAATGTAGAGAGTTTTCATTTGTTTGATTATTTATAGCTCTCAGGGCATCAAGAGTCGCCTACATATCGATTTTTTGTATGCTGAGGACGATGGTTTGATTATATATAGTCCAGCATGAATGCTTCCTAACTTTTGGGATGTTTTCAATGGGTTTTGGGGAAACTAATCCTGATTGCCTGAATATAATCTGTTTTCAGTGTCTTGGTTATGTATTACGCAAGGAGTATGATGTTTTTTAATGCAAGTGTAAGATTATATCTTTTTTGTATTTAAGCTGGCTCCAGCCATAAAAGCAAGTTTCATGTTGGGAAATATCCTATAAATTGCCGTGGAAATCTTAGGGTGTAACAATGTAGAATCTTTTTAAACATATGTATTTAATAGAAATGATCGGACAGAATAGAATGATACGATACTAGGTTATTTCTGTTTTGTCTACCTTGTTCTTATGAATTTTTTCAATAAATATAGTAATGCTGAAACCATATACTGATCTGACGAGTTTGGCAATCCAGAAAAAACCATAGTGTTTAAAATGTTAGATTTGAGTATATATACCTAGCAAATCAACTACGACAGTTAGACTGTATTAATACAATTTTTACTTTACCCGGTCTGTAAGCGGAGGAGTAAACATATAAGTACTTAATATAGCGGAGTATTATTGTGTATGCATATGCGTGTATATCTGTTATATCAAGATTTAAATTTATCTGTCAATGTATTTATTGTAGGTAAGAGATATCGATGTATATAATATGTATGTATTTATAGTATAGGGTTAATATATATGTGTGTACTGATTATATGAGGGTCATTAATAATCTGTAACGACTCACTCCGTTGCGAGGACCTCAAGTGGCACGGGATAATTAATCATTCTGGCATTTCATAAGTCATTATTTTTCCTAAAAAGCGATAGGTCATTAATAATCTGCGCAGAACCTCCCTTTTTACTACTACTCTGATGATCTCTAGAAACCAAATCTTCGTATTCAACGTACCGAAAAACCTATATATTGACCATAGTACATTTCCTGCGCATATTCAAACAATTGAGGACAAATTATATTCTGCAAATCTAGCGCATTGGCAATAAACTCAAAGAAAACCACAGTTAACGCATACAATTATAGTGCAGGATTTTATACAACTAACTCATCGTATTCGGTATGCCAAAACCTATATATAAATTATTCTTGATGCCCTGACGGAATAGACTGAAAAGATCCACGAGTGATCATATATTGGACCAGCCGGGATTCGAATCCGGAACTCTAGCTTGCAAGAGTAGCGCGCTACCATTACACCACAGGCCCCCATCACCGCGTGTTCAGCTACGCTATGTATTCTAGCGTAGTGAGATGCTACGCGGAGTCGCGGAGCGAGCGTGCGTGAGGGCTCTAGCTGTGTGAAGAAACTCCGTGCAGGGGATCACGTCGGGTTGACCATTTGAAAAGATCCACGAGTGATCATACATTGGACCAGCCGGGATTCGAACCCGGAACTCTAGCTTGCAAGACTAGCGCGCTACCATTACATCACAAGCCCCGATCACAGCGTGTTCAGCTACGCTATGTATTCTAGCGTAGTGAGATGCTACAAGACAACCAAACAAAAGAAGACAGACTGTATTATGAAAATCGCATTCATCGACTCTAAACCTAATGAGAAAGGTATGAAATGTTCATGCTTGATAAATAAACCATCCTGGTCTGCGTACCGAAGATATAAATATATAGACCAGACTGCAAAAAAGTTTATTCAGGAAAGTTTATGGATTTTGATGAGCTGATTTTGGAATATTAAACTCTGTCGCGAGCGAAAAACTAGTACCCGTATGGCCAGCTTTTACAACAGATCTCTAAAACCAGTTTTTTATCATTTTGAGCCACAAGATGGTGTTGGACTTAATAGCATTTAAGTGCACATCGACATCACTTTTGCTATCGAACAAAAAGATTTTATCGAAATCCAGACCCCCGAAGATCAGTTATGAGTCACACTGGCATGCAAAAAAAGAAATTCTCTCGATTTTCCTATAGTAATCTTAGTGTAATCTCCATTCGAACCCATTGACAAACTGGGTCGAATGGTGTCGGAATCATCTGAATTCGTTGATTAACGGCTTAAGCTTTCAGCTATATTGGTGTATCTCCTTAAACCTTGAACGGATGGATCTGATTTTGACACTATTCGACTCAGAATGTCAGTGCACTTTGAGCAGTATATGAAGTTATTCATTCACTTTATCGGGCTGTCGACGGTACATTAGAAGAAACCCCACAAAATTTGATGACATTTGTCACTGAAATTTTAATTTGCCTGAGTGTCTTTTTTCGTACGAGCATATATCCCAACGCTATTACCTCTGAAAGAAAGCGACCTGAGCATACATGCACGAGGTCCGATATCGTAGGGGACACAGGGTTTCCTTCGAGGGGTTTTCGGCCAGGGGAAGGTCAACGAAAGTGAGTCTCATTGAGGAATAATTAATGGGCATGCATGCATCTGAGGCACATCTACCGTAAAATTTTTAGCTAAATCGGCTAACTTATAAACAAACTACAAGTGATAATAGCAAAAACGGTCTGATATTAGTTTGCAAAATAGTGATCTTTTAGCCTTGCACCAGAACAGTCGGATATATATGCGTAATAATTCGTGCGGGACGCCAACCATTGCCTAAAATATAGCGTGGCTTGTGGGCATGTTGCGTTTAGAAATTTCATTGGTGAAACCAGTATTTCGCTGAACTAATGTCTCAAATCACCAAGGGTAAACCCAACGGTAATAATATATCTACAACATGACATTGGCTGACTAGTATATTATTTATTGCAGAAGTTGGAATTAGGGACAGTCCCGGTCCGCCGAACGGATATATATTACTGTAAAGATTTGGGGATCACTATGTCAGAAAATCTCAAATATAGCACTCATTGTAATAACATCGTTTCCAAAGCCTTCCGTATATCTAATATTATATTTAGATGTTTCAAGACGTCTAATATTGAAGCGTTATTCTGTGCTTATACCAGTTACGTGAGGGCTATTCTTGAGTATGCATCTTCCGTGTGGTCACCTGTTTTTCTCATTGAAATTGATATTACTGAGAAAGTGCAACGATATTACTCCCGCAGAACTTTTACTAGAGCCGGTTTAGAAATGGGGTCCTACAACGATAGGCTACGCCATTTAGGTCTTGAACCGCTTGAAAAACGCCGCTTAATAAATGATTTAATAATGACATTTAAACACCTTGATAAAGAAATAGACAGCGCGACTCATGATTTTTTGAATATAATACTATTACGATCACCAGAGGTCACCAGGCAAATTTCCTTCACGTATTATAAACCAGTGGAACAAACTGCCTGCAGACGTCTTTGCCAAAGCCTCAAATTTCAAAAAATTTAGAAATGTTCTTAAAAACTCCAGCTTTGAAAATTGCCTTAAGTACGACAGAAACCTATGACTCAGATGTCAGTGGAGATTTTGCTCCCTTTCTGTTTAAACTTTATTAAGAATATAAACTTTTTGTAACTATGTATTCTTCTGTTTTATTAATTTATAACGCATAGTGTTTCTTATTACCAGTAACGAGGCTTAGTAAGCCATTGCCTCAGTTTCTGGCTCGCTATGACGGCCTTAACGCCAGAGCAACCCCGTTCCGCTGATCTCTCGAATACTGGCATAAATTCTTAATAAAGTTTGTTGTTGTTGGATCAACGCAGCCCGGAGGGCAAAGAAGATAGGCATTGGGGTAGGGTGAAGCATATTTGCTGTCAACTTCAAATTTTGATCACAGACGCTTTGGTAAACTGTCAATTGTTTAGTAATCATTACGCAATGCGTTTTCTATCTTAGATGGGTTTGTATTAAGTGTACGAAAGAAATGAATTAACTGTCCGAAATTGACAATGTAAACAGTAAATGATGAATTGTACGAAAAGGCAGCCTAATATTGAACGAATGAAATGTACAAAAATGCACACAAGAATGAAAATGGATAATTTGTACGAAAACAAAGTAACCATCAGCAACACTGCTTAATTTTTAGACAAATTACCAAGTGCCAAATTTCAACTTACATTGTGATAGTTATTGCCGCGATGAAGCGGTACCAATTCTTTTTGGTCGTCCACGGGTTCGCTTGGTATTCATGGAGGGGGGCAGTCGGTGAGCATAATACTTGACCATAAGTGCAACAACGTGTTTGCAGACATATCGTTTTTGGCATTGCACGCATGAACAATACCTCAAACCGGAAGTCCGATCCAAATACGCGAAGTAGTTAGATTTAACAAAAGCATTAAATTCGTTGAAATCTGCAAAATTCCCGCTGCAAAACAGGTTGTACCAGCGGTCTAAAGACATAATATGGCTGTTGCTTGGGATGATGAATGTGTCGTCACACAAAGAAAACACGCTTGAAGCGGAGGAAGATCCCAGCCATAAACCCGCAGCAGTAATCAAACTATTACTATTATAGTCAGGAGTTATAGCAAAGCCTTCATTGAGGCTTTTCTCGGACCACTCGTGAAGGAATTTCTCCGCCTCAGAAAGAAATTGTCCAAAATTCATGCGCTGGTGAAGAGTGTTTTGCCTTTTTATCTTGGCATTCAAAGACTCTACACCATTGTTTGTAGAAGGTTTTAATGTTGCCGCGCCTTCATACCAGTTGGGCAAGCGGTTTAGCCACTGGGACGAAAAATATTCGATGAACGTGTTAACAGTTTCAGAGTCTGAGTAGCCCCACTTCTGCATGAAATTTTCCGAGCCTATTTCAAATAAATCAGAAGTAGGACACATTTGCAATACATTAACGTACTCTTCAATCAGCTTCCAAATATGAGCGGGGAATCCCTTGCCTTTATTTTTCCTTAAGGCGCTCATAACGTGAGCCCAGCACATCAGCCGTGTGGAGTTTGGAAAGTGTTCACGAACGGCCGATGTAATGCCGGAGCACCCGTCCGCGAGGATGTATACCGGTCGATATGGCTCAGATCTACTTCGGGAAAGAGCGAAAAACAGTTCTACGTACGTTTCCGCTTTCTCATCTGTTGACACGATAGCTATACCGAATGGATGAAAATGACGATTCATATCTGCTGTACCTGCGACCATAACTGAGCAGTCATTTGTTAGAAGCTTATATGTGCAGTCTATTTGGAGCAGCGTTGATTTTTGCAGCTGTCGGAGCAAGTGTGGCGTGGACAGGAACATAAAAAGATCATCAGGTCCATTTATGCGGAATCCAGGAATAACGAACGAAGAATGCAAATCCTGGGGAACAGTTGCCCGTTGCTGACACCAAATGGAAGCATCATGAGTATTAATGTTAGGGGGGAAAGATGAATTAGTGCGTCGACAGTAGGCAACACAGTTCCGTAGTTGTTGATCCGATGGCACAGTGTGTCCATCTCCTTCCGAATTGCGGCGAATAGCTGTCAGATTGCAGCCAGAGGAGACGTAAAGCTTAACTTTCTCGCGTCATTATCTTAACGACGTCATTATTTCTAAGAAAGCGTTTTAACTCGGCCTCTGAATTCGTCGATAAAACCTCAGAAAATTCCATGTATAATTGAACAGGAAAGCGAGCAAAAGGAACAACTTGCGGCAAAACTTATGTAATGGGAACTAATTTATGAAATGGGAAATTTTCTAACATTTCAATTTTCAGCGAGAACCGGACAATTTCGTACAGTTAATTAGTTCATTTGTGCAATGGGAAAATTTCTAACAATTCATTTGTCAACCGGCACTGTACAATTTCGCACAACTAATTCAATTCGCCTAATAATGTTAATTTCGAACATTTAACTCTTATCAATAGTACTACCCCCGTCTCGTACAATTCATCCATCTTTTCTAACATTAATATAAACCGTCTTTTAGATAGTGTTGGTTTGAAATATGCAGTTGTAATGTTAACCACATTTTGAGGCGTAAATATAAATATGTGATTGCAATTTCAAGCCCAGATAAGGCGGTAAAATGCATATTTGCAATGACAACTCAAATTATCCATTTCAGGAATATAACTATATTTTGATTAATTATATTTTGTTGGCATATAAAATCACAAATTCTGTCAGTTCCAATCTTATTATACCGCATATTTCATAAAATTCCCTAGGCACATTCTAGAAATTACAAGCTAAATGAAAATATTGTTACATTCACCACAAAATTTTTGGTAAACACAGGCAAAAACATCCAGAGTTATAAACGGGGCAATAAATTCACTCACGCCCCAATAGTCATCTGCACCGCCCCGCAAAGCACATTACCCCACGTTTTATTGAATAAATACAAAAGCGCTACCTATCTTGGCAAACAGAGTGAAGATAGGTAACTGTAGTTAGCAGTGTAGCGTTTTTAAAAATAAATAAGATGCTTTCCACAATAAATTGATCATGACTAAAAATAAATCTCTATTTGGAGTAACTATGCAATAGTAAATTTAATAAAAACATATAGAGAATACATTTTAAGGCAATACTTCCAGGTTTTAAAGGTGTTTTAAATGGCTGGTATTTATGCTTTGTCTATACTTCAGGGTTAATGGATATAATAGGAGCACTACATCAAAGTACTAAGCACTGAGACTCTATGCCTGAGCTCTACGACTATTATGGTCAAGGTACAAAAACTTTGTCTAAACTTCACAGTTAATGCCTAGAACAGAACCCTTATACTTAAGGACAAAGCACTGAGTCTATGCTGAAATCTAAGAGTATTATGGTTAAGGTACTAAGACTAATATGTCTCACTCTATAGAGTGGATCCAGGAATTATATAATCTGCACTCAGCTAAATACACCGCGGATTTATCGATATTCTTTGGTATAGATCTTATTAATTTTTGTTGTGAAATTAAGTTAATACGAGAGACCAGACACAGAAATACGTCACCACCTTTAGAGTAGTCTAAGCTGATCGTTACTGTGTATTTATATACACCACAGCTATTGCTGTGGGCTGCACTGTTGTTGTAAAAAGTGTTTTAGAGATGACCCTAACACGGCATATAAACTTTAGATCAGTTCAAATTGGGCCCCCACGCTAAGGTCCATGAATGAACTACTTCCACCGTTCCAATAATTTTTGGGGTTTTATTGCACTATATTTACGTTATTTGCCCAACTGACGCATTATTCGCGCCGCAATCAAAACTGGCAAGCCCAGCGTTACCCCGCTCATCCAAGAGCCCTGGGGCAATTAATTCACTCCCTCCCACTTCTAATCCTTTACACATTGTAGTGGGTACGTGCAGATAACATTACAAGTGTCAGAAGTTTGGTTATAGTAAGCATTTTATCACGTGACTACGTACCAGTTGTCTCTGTTGGCTTTTACCGTGTATACATAAGATTGCTATGACAAAAACATCAAAGCGATCGTGACAAGTGTTTTATTACGCCATATCTTTGATAGTATGTCGCCGACTAATTGTGCACAAAACTTCCACATGGCGAATCTCTTATAACGCAAACGCTGCATTATGTTTTCTGAATTAAGTGACAAACTTGAAGTGAAAGAAAGTGTACCGTTTTTAGTTTTGACACATAATACATGGCAAAACTATCTAAAACAAAGAAAACCTCGTTTACTTCAGAGAGCGCCTGTATTTGAACAAGTGTCTCCTACCATTTTATTCGGCTAGACTAAACATAATGGACTAAGTGAGTTAGTCTCATTCAAAGTCGGTCACAATAAAATGCTTTTAAGGTAAAATATTAAACTGCTATTTATCGAACAATATATAATAGAAATCGTCGTATTTTTGACTGCTTAAAACTATAAGCGATAATTTCGCCTTGGAATCATCGCAATTTCCTTTCGGGTTTGACAACAATGCTATCTGAGGTTCCGATGACAGCTAGGTCGTAAGATGGAAAGCTGTATCATTTCGACCATATATATAAAATCGTTTCGATGTCAAACGCTGGTGCTATAGCTGTAAACATATGATACCATTTTGTGAATCGAGCCGCATAGTAGAATACGATCAGGATATATTGTTGTGATTTCAACTAATAATTAAACCAACACATCGTGACAGCACACAGTTCTCACCGGAATTTCGTTTGCGATGAATTCTCTTTTGAAATCTTGAGTGAAAAAAAACCAACGCAGACTGACGAAACAGATTTTATATACAGTGTCGATATAAATGTTAATCAAGATTATCTGCGTGATTGTCTTTTATTTTATATCCGAAAACTTCACCAGGATTAAAAAATATTAGCTATGGAATTTACTGCGCTACAAAATTGCTATATTTTATATTCGAAAACTTCACCAGGATTAAAAAATATTAGATATGGAAAATACTACGCTATAAAAGTGCTATATTTTATATCCGAAAACTTCACCAGGATTAAAAAATATTAGCTATGGAATTTACTACGCTACAAAAGTGCTATATTTTATATCCGAAAACTTCACCAGGATTAAAAAATATTAGCTATGGAAATTACTACGCTGCAAAATTGCTATATTTTATATCCGAAAACTTCACCAGGATTATAAAAATATTAGCTATGGAATTTACTACGCTGCAAAAGTGCTATATTTTATATCCGAAAACTTCACCAGGATTAAAAAATATTAGCTATGGAAATTACTACGCTGCAAAATTGCTATATTTTATATCCGAAAACTTCACCAGGATTAAAAAATATTAGCTATGGAATTTACTACGCTACAAAATTGCTATATTTTATATCCTACAACAAACATATAATCATAACAAGTCTGCGTCCACGATTCTAACAGAGAAACCAGCAAGAAGAGTGCTAACTATTCAAACTTGAAAATACTTTTAAAGAAGCCTATTTGACATGTGGAATCATGAAAAATATCTATATATCGGTTCAACTTTTGGCTATAGCAAAGTTTAGTTTCCACTTTTGTGAAGTGAAGTTTGAAAGGTTTTTGCATGGAAACAGACAGCATAAGATATATATTATCGAATGAAATCGGATTTTGTTGGATTTAAGGTGTCTACACTCAAACTAAGCCGCAAATAGTTTAAATCGCCTTCGCCATCAGCAAAAGAAACATTAAAAAATACGATAGAAATACAGAAAATAACATTTAAAGTAATAAAACAACAGCTGTATGTACTCAAAGTAATGCGCAAAATTTTAACTATGGAAATATTAATAGCGTTTAACTATTCACGTTGCGACGGATCTATGCGATGCGATAGAACACCTGCAACTTTATCGGACCCAAATCGTATGATGTTTGAGAAAATAAATAAACTTATATACGTATACGGTATGTCTAGAGTTTGGTCGTATCACACACGATCGAATGCGATGTGAACACAAATCGGATCGCATTGGAATGAAACGGATCAGCTCAGACGTAATGTGACTTCGGCCTAACATACATTTCCTTGCATATATCGTGCACCTGGGTCTGATGTTTAACAGGCGTTAGAGGTTTCCCAAAATGTTTTATTGGTTATGTATTGATATTTATGACAGCATAACAAATCAGTAAAGTGGATATATGTGAAATTTCGGTTCTTTTCAATTATCCACCCAGCCCAAGTTTGCCCAAAAATGGTCAGATTCTGGAAATTTTTGTATTTTTGTGATCCTCGAGACCTCTTCTGACCATTTCGACCAAAAAAATTGAATTTTTAAAATGATTTTTTGGGTCCCGAGGGTATATACCTCGGGAACCTAAAAAATTTTTTTCTTAAAAATTATATTTGTACTAACTAGTCGACTCGGCTTGACTAGCTGAATCGAATAGTGATATTTTTAATGACATCCAATAATCGAATCCAAAGTTATGGCCAAAAACTGTTCAATTGCTGAGCCTCTTAGCCTCCGATATTTTTGGTCATACCTTATGATCCGGCTATTGGATCCCATTAAAGTTATCACGAATCGATTCATCTTGCCAAGCCGCGTGGAATGATAAGTAAAAAATCTAACTTTTAAGAAAAAAATTTGGTTTCTGCAGTGGGACCCTTGGAACCCAAAAAAAATCGAAAATCTTAAAAATTCAATTTTTTTGGTCGAAATGTTCAGATGAGGTTTTGGGGATCACAAAAATACCAAAATTTCCCTAATCTTACCATTTTCAGGCAAATGCGGGCTGGGGGATAATGGAAAAGAACCTAATTTTCTATGCACTAATGCAATTAAAACTCAAGCTGTCACCCAGGATTGAAACTTGATCAGATTGACGAGAACGATGTACGCAAACCACTGAGCTATCTGGGAGCTGTTGCTCAGTTCCTTAAGGAAATTCACAGTGTGAGCGTATAAGAACATGCGTGTACACATACGCAACGCGACAGACTTTGTGTACACAACGCGTTGCAATATGCGCTAATGCCAGTTGGCAGAGTTGGGCACGAAAGGGTTAAGGCGTCATCCCAACTATTTTGTTCTTTAGCGGAAGTCATTTACAAGTTGCATGTAATTTGTATTTGATTGTTTATTTGCTCTGAGGATAACTAGATACTTAGCAGATACCGTTGAAGTTTAACAATTTTTTCGAAACGTTTTAATAACTTGTAAGACACTACGCTCAGAGCATGACGGGATACAGACTATGTTATGTTTAGTTTAAGCATTGTGCAAAACTTGAATGCTGGTAATGCGCCGAAATATCATTGGTACGGCATGTCTTTCGTTAACGAAGTTCAAAAGCATTATAGTATATATTTCATAAGCATAGAAAAATTATTAAATACCCTATCGTGCCCAAATTTGAAATTGTTTCTAATACTAGCTGAGACCATATTAATCGAGGCTATGGTGTGATTTATTTACAAGCCAAATTTTTCGAATTGAGTTTTGACAATTTTAATCTAGGATCCACCGAGCGAACCAGGCGAGAAACCATATTTCATGCTTATCAGGCAATATTCGAAGTTCTAGAGGCTCTCTGCTTCAACTTCCGTAAAATTTCTTAGCGAACGGCGTACCAAGAAATCGGCAAGCTGAATGTGCATCTTTAGTTTAGTTGCAAGGAGACACACAGTTCTGGGCTTCTTAATAGATGAATATGATCATCGCGTGTGGTACTAATACCTTTGCCGTCCGCATATTTCGTTTCTTCGTGAGAATGTGATCCTTATGTAGCTTGATCTTATTACCAAAGTAACGTTTATTGTGGTGGCTAGAATACAAACTGCCAGTGGAGAGAAAGACAAAGGCTCATAAAGCTAAACTCTTGTATTTTCTTCATGCATCGCTTTGCGTCCTAGCATTCCTGTATTTTCACGAGGGATTGCAGCGTTTGAATGATATACCTTTATTCAAGTATTAGTTTTACTACGTTTATTTTAATATTGTTTTTTATTTGATGTGTATGTAAAATTGAATGCGACGACATTCAGTTATGGTTCAGATACTGCTGATCTACTGCCTTGGTTGACTCGCGTTCGCAATAAGCTACCCAGTAAAAATCACAAATCACCTATATTTCATATCTCTATCCAGGTAGAGCTATATATATTTCTAAACGAGCTGTCTTTATAACTCCTACAATTAAAATTCAAAATCATGCAGTATATTATCACCTGCAAACTTATATCGTTGAATCTGTGTGCTGTAAACTTTTTCAAGATAAGCGCCTATTAATTGGTTCTAACTGTTGTAAAATTAATATTTTAAAATATGATAAAATCTATTAAGCAGGATATGAATATTTTCCCTTAATGCGGTGTTACAAATCTGAGACGTTTTCCGCACGCCAATTTCGATCGGTCTTCAGCGGTCGCGCTTGAAAAAGCATTCCAATGTAACTGCAGGGAATGTGCAATGAAGCTCAAGCTTGAAGCACAGCCTGACAAATGTTGGAAACAGCCGTTAGGCTGTGACAAAAATATTCCTATTTGTACAAAGGTATGCCCATATGTATTTATTTATTGATATACGTCTTATTGGCGCGTCATAACTATATCAATACATCAGCCTGAATTTTGTACGGATATAAATTACGTACCCGTATTTTTATCAGAGCAAGAATAGTTGCTGGAGATCGATAAAATTTTCAGGTGAGATTCGGCTTCATCAAATTTAGAGTATCCAGCAGCGTGCTCGAACTGTTGAACTACTAAACATTTCATACAATCGTAAAATTATTTATAAACAGTATCTATTACTTGTTTGGACATGTTCTGCCAGATATATTATTCAGTATTTTTAGCTATTAGGGCTCGTGAGACCATTCCAAAGCCATTTTTACCATTTTTAAACATCTCTACTGCAGCTTGGTGTAGCTATGTTACTCATAGTCAAAGTTAACTTTTAATTGCAATCTGGGT
>JASANE010010069.1:0-16468 GCA_030248225.1 Trileptium ribeirensis
TGTTGTAGGAAGTGTCGATAAACCGCATTTGTTAGCCATGTGGTCCTTCTTTCCACAACGGCAGCAGTTCTGCTTCGGAGCTGACCTGTCGTCGTTATTCTTCTTCTTGAGAGCCTTTGGCGTAGAAACCTAATTTTCACCTTGTTAAAATATTTGGAAAGCACCCCACCCACGGTTTCTTCGGCTACTCTGGCAACGAGCGTCTTCTGTCTCGACGGCGATCGAAATGGCCTTGGTTGAATCCGGTTCGTCGTCTTTGACCTTGAAGAGAGCCATCAGCACTGCTTCATTGTTGATGGAGCAGATGAATTCGGTCCGAATAACTTCGCCTTATGAGTGTTTGATGGACGGAAAGTAGCAGAGCGCAGCGTCTTGGCTGGTGCGGATGGCGAGTTCTCGGATGGTTTCACCAGGTTTACGTTTCATGTCGCTCCTGAACTTTAATCGTTGCCAGACAATGAAGCGATTGGGATCAAATTGGTGCTTCATGAAGTAGACTATTTCGACCATGGTGAAATTGTTGATGTTTTTCGACGGTTATTGTTGACTGGCCAGGTTATCCAACAATTTGTAAGTGGTGGAGGACTGACTGGCCAGGAAAGCTTGAGGATTCTTGACGTCTGGAACAGTGTTCGGTCCGACAAAAATGCAGAATTGGACGTGGAAGTCGGTCCACAGCTCACAAATTGAATAAAATGGGGCGAACGTTGGAGTTGCAGCAGCCGAGTGACGTTGGTGTTCAGGATTGCACCAGTGGTCGTAGTCTGGAATAGCTGCAGAAAGCGGTCTTCCATCCGTTGTTGCTGTTGTTATACCCGTTGTTTATGTTCCTTTCGATGCTGTTCCATTCGTTGTTTATCTTTTTTTCGCTAACGATCCATTGCTGCCATCTGCTGGTGTTGCGTCTGGAGTGGTTGACTCATAGGCTTGACAAATTCGCTGAGTTCCGCCATGGTTGACGATAATCCTTTTCAATCCGGAGACGTTCGGGGTCTCGTCGGATTTTGAACAGGATCCTATTCAGTGCACCACTTGATCCTTGATGTATCCGAGTGCGGAGCGCAGGTAAGCACAAGGACTCGAGAGTAAAGTAAAGAGATTTACTTGAAAATAAGTAGACAGCAAAACAAGTAGATGGAAATGTATATTCTGCACAATCGGTACTCACGGTACACTGATTACCGCTGCTGGGCATCAGTGTATATACGAAACACGCACATAGCTACAAAATTCGAGAAACATATAGAAATTTACATGTAAACTAATGGAAATTTCTAGAATGTTCTTCAGTCAATGTTGTAAACAACATCAGTATGGAAGTTTCAAGAACACATTAATTATGTTTTCGTAGAATCATGTGGAAACTTCTTCGCCATAACAGAAATAATACCAGTTAACAATGCTACGATGTAGCATATAAAACGCATATGTTTATTCATGGATAATTTTTGAACAAGGTTTGAGTAATTTATGTTAATGTTCACTTTGTGTTTTGAAATACATTTCGATGCAAATGTTGCTGCTGCTGCACAATATTCTTTCAAAACATAAAACCGGTAGAATAGCCCCGGAACATGTAACCACTACTAAAATGTTACAGGCATTTAGGTTCTGGTTTTATGTAGTACCATAATCATTTGTATAAATGACGGTGGTTATGCATTTTGTACAAGCTTAGAGGTTTAAAAACTTTTATACATGGCAAACTTTTCAATAAATTTAGCCTACATAGGGCCTTTACAAATCCCACATGAACTGATAATTATGCTGCATAATGAAATCTGAAAAAACTGATTAACGATTTTTAAGACACTTTGTATACAGTCTTTAAAAAAGCGTAGACAGATTTATTTTTCTGCTTGAGATTTTTATTTTAAGATATTTTAATTTATGAAATTTAAAGAAAAGCTGAATTTGTAATAGTAATATTTAGCTAACATTTCCATTTGCTTAGGTGTGCATATTAACGATAGTGACAATGTCATACTAAAGTATTAAGACACTAACTGGATTTATGTCGCGTTCACGTTGTATCCGATCCGAACCGTTGCGATCCGAATTGTGTTCGATCGCATTCGATCCGATCCGTTCCGACGTGACTAAACTCTGCAGCTAGCATATGCGTGTGTTTGTACATTATTTTTTATACTATTTCATCCAACTCTGTTCTAAAACGTTATGCATGCTGAGCCAAATCCGATCGGACGCAGGTGTGACCACACCCTTAAGATTATTGATTCGTTCGAAATTGCACTGTATCCTCCACAACCATCGCCAGAGCCTTCACAATTATTAACACCCCCACAACTATGCAGATGGTGATGTAAAAATCCGTTTGTTTTGTATTTTGATTGTAAATTGATATGTACATATCGGGATGTTCTTCATATTTACGTTATACTCTATGTTATTTGTGAAATTTTGTTGCACCTCCAATAATTCAGTAGCCAAGGTATTTCGCTGTATCAGGATAACAATGGTACCCAAAAAATCGAAAAAAATTATTATAAATATGATTTTAATGGCGATGAGCTGAATCAGAATGGTACCAAAAGCAACTGTGTCTCTTCAAAAATAGCGATTTTCTGACTAGAGGCATATAACTTCGCAGACTCACTTTGTTATTTATAACACAACATATATAAGCTGTCATGGTATCACTAATATTCCACTGCGGTTTCATTGCTGTATAAAGGTATTAAAATAAAGTATGTAAGTAAAATTAAATTATTGCTACCATACCAACTATTTCAGCGTAGCATGTAATATCTTTTATTGCTTACATCATCACACAAACATTAATTAGTCTCATCAAGAGTGCATTTGGGAAGAGTATGACACTTCAATGCACTCACATATTAATCCGTGTTTAATGATACGGGCGTTTTCGGCCTGACCCCCAGTTTCTGGGTGGTGTCCAGATGCCCGATCCCCCGCCCCAGTTTCTGGGGAGGGTAGGTCGTACCCCCAATTTCTGGGGGTTCGGCTCATAAGCAGCTGTTGATAAACCGACCCCACCCCCAGAAATTGGGGGGTCAGACCTACCCCCACCCCCAAAAACTGGGGGGAGAGGGGTCCGAGCTATCCCCCAGAAACTGGGGGTCAGGCCGAAAACGCCCGTATCATCAAACACGGGCTAACATGTGAGTGCAGGGATGTGTCATACTCTTTCCAATGCACTCTTGGTATCATTAATTAAATTATGTAATTTGATTCTAGCACCATTGGATAAGACCCACATACGTCATATAAATTTTGAACCTTATATTGTTCAGAAAATTTCGGGTATTTTGCCAGGGAATAAATTTCATTAGTGAATAATTTTACACAAAAAAATTGAAGTATAGTAAAAATGAATTCCATCCTGAATAACAACATAGATAACGCCGAATGCAGGGGGATTCTTTGGTCGGATTTTACCACGGGACCATTCATAGGTGCTCATGGTCCGCCGGTTCAGTTATAGATGGTCTCAGCTGCGATAGGCCAGGAGTGTAACCAATATGTTCTGGATGTTGCCTAATAATGCTCGTTTGTTATAGTGCTAAAATTTTTCCCGCCCGGGAATGGAAGTGAGGAATGCAGCGCTGCAAAGGGGGTGGTACGGCGCCAAGGAGGAGGGTGGGCGAGCGGAGCCGATCTCTAATGGTGGGGCACCTCGACGGGGGTGGGGTATGGCGCTTCGGAAGGGGCAGAGTGTGCTGCGCCTTGAGATCCCCGCCGTGAAGTCCTGGATCCGCCACTGAGCATAGAATTAGGTCGAGCAGTATCATAGATGTAGGGGTAGGTGGAGTTATCTCCTAACGGGTAGTGTCCCCACACCCAAGTTACCATCTTATTAATTAGCACCGCCCGGTCCCGGGCGCGTAAGGCGCGCCGAGTTTCTTTGGCAATTGCAGTCAGATTATCGTTTAAATTTTTCATATAAAAATGAAAGTTTCTAAAAATTTCGACATTTGCAAAAATATAGCCCTACTGTCGCGTACATGCTCCCACCGGAACCATTTACCCACTGAACCGACAAACCTGGAAGGCCTATGCCATATACAGGTCATATAATATAATAAAGGTCATTATATAGTATTACATAATATATTTTCATTTATAGTATTTACAACATTTAAAACTACAAATACAAATACTGAAATATTCCAAAATATAATTTTTGAATATTGTGTTGACATATTTCACCCTAGATACAATGACAAATTCATTCGAAAAAATATATAGCCTGCTCCGGTGGAGTGGATATCATCCAACCGTAGTACCAGTGCAGTCAAAAGTTCCATTTCGACGCAAAAAGGAACAATACGTAACTGAACGAAAGGCTTAAAAAATAATGTATCGCTAAACGAGGCTTTTCGGCTTGCAGGCTGGTCATTATACAGTAGGCGTTGAACGGTTGTTCGATGTTGAGCATTTTTGCACATAAAGGATGTGAAAAGGATTTGTTACTTGGTTCCGTCTAAATAACGGATAGTTTTAATGACTTAGTCTTGTCTGAAAATACCAATATTGTCTGATAAGATTTACCAATGTTCTTAACTACACAAATATCAATCAGATGCCGTTATGTCTATTGGGCGGTAGAGAGGAGGACTACGAAAATGTATCACATGCTCTGTCATGTATTTTTCGGAGTGAGGGTCGCTGGAAAACAACTCACTTTATTATAAAGTAAGTTTAAATTCGGCCAAACTGCCTAGATCGGGGCAAGTGAAATAAAAAATTAGATGCACCCACTCCATAAACACAAATGTTCTAATAAATTCTTTAGTCTTAGTGCAGCCACAACACGGAATTTCATAACAAAACAGTCGTTTTAATTGTACCGCTTTAAAACTAACAGGGCGATATGATGGAACGTTTACTATACTGTTTACTTACTTTGGTACGGCTCAGCCTTCAGAACATTGTTTCTACAGACTGTCACTCTTAAAATCAGCTATATCATTCGTACTCGCTGGTGTTTACACAAACTATGATTTGATTTTATGACATTTCTAAATTTTGATTCATGGGGTTTTGATGAAATACAAATTTTAGGTTTCAATGGAGGTAACAATACTGGATTCTATCCGATGCCCTACAGTGATGAGGGTAATTCGTATAAGCTGGTGCAATTTGGGTCAACAGGTATTGCGGGAAGATGGCTCGCTAAAACATATGATGATATAAGTTACGGTGGATGCAGAAATGACAGTACAGGTATGTTAGCGTGATAAAATCACTGTGCTATTGTTAGTTTTTGCTGATTCATAATATTTTTACATTATATGTTTGATCTCCAAATTACGATCACACCTCCTTATTATATCCCTGTAGTGGCTGTATAAAATGTCACAAGATTTGATGTAACGTAAAGCTAAATCATTAATTTTCCATTGTCAGCTTTTTCATGGGCAGAAGCTTTCGGGCTGGCCAACGAAAGCTGAGGTAGGCCGGGATGACCCGGAGCTGCAGCAGTTCGGTCGGCCCAGCTCGGCTCGGCCCGTTTGTAATCGGGTATCGGCTCACTCGATATAAAGGATAAAGACGACATGTAGATATATAAGTGAACTTGAAAATGAACCCGACAAAAATTCTTAAAACGAAACCAAAGTTATAGAAATAGGCACCACTCATTCGGTCTTTGCCTAGAGGTGAGAATGGACCGAATTTTTTTAGGATCGACCTGGCCAGTTAGAAATCATGTTAAGCCGGTATTTGCAACATTATCGTCCGGCATGGCGGCGCCGGTATATAATCGGGTGTCGACCTTCCCGGCCCGGCGCGCGGGCTGTTCCGGACCAGGCAATGAAACAAACCGAGGTTCTCCCTTCCATTTCAAAATGACAAAAAGATCGCAAAGTGAGAATGACAGTAGCTAGCTGCTTGCTACCACCTTGTGAAAAGTGCTCTCTGTAATGGGTTCGTTATTGATTCACAATAAAACCGTGAAGCTTACTACCCAAATTGTATCAGCAAACGTTGAAGCTAATACCATTAGTCTTAGTTCAATAAAAACGCCTGCAACTGTGACTACATATATTACAGATCTTAACAAAATGAATAGCGTTCTGGTGATGTGTCAACATTTGAGTTTATTTTTCATATACAGAACCCGTTGTCCATTTAAATTTCAAATTTGAATTAGCTTCCCGATATTATGTATTAATAATTTGATTTTTGATTTTGAAGTTGCCAAATCTTCTATTAACTGCTTCGGCAATATGATTAAAATGTGTTCAGACAGGTATTTGAGATAAACGATGATTTTGATGAAAATAATCAAACAACCGTGAAATTCCAGGACGGCTTTTAATGGAAGAAATCTACATTCCGATGATTGGAGGATATGCCGTCAATGTCACAGGACCATGCTTTACCGATGACGATGTCATACAATTCCAAGCAGAAGCAACAGTAGACTGTTTAAAAGTTAGTTTTAATTAAGGGGCTATGTGTTATTTTAATATTTTGTATAAATATTGTTTTTTAAGAACTACTAAGAATTAGAAATACAGTTTGCATCGAAAACTGTCTGTTGAACACTACATAATTGGTCTTGTATTTTTAGAGATGCAGTTTTAGCGAAGATTGTCTGCTGAACACTACATAATTGGTCTTGTATTTTTAGAGATGCAGTTTTTAGCGAAGATTGTCTGCTGAACACTACATAATTGGTCTTGTATTTTTAGAGATGCAGTTTTTATCGAAGATTGTCTGCTTGACACTACATAATTGGTCTTGTATTTTTAGAGATGCAGTTTTTAGCGAAGATTGTCTGCTGAACACTACATAATTGGTCTTGTATTTTTAGAGATGCAGTTTTTATCGAAGATTGTCTGCTTGACACTACATAATTGGTCTTGTATTTTTAGAGATGCAGTTTTTATCGAAGATTGTCTGATTGACACTACATAATTGGTCTTGTATTTTTTAGAGATGCAGTTTTTATCGAAGATTGTCTGCTTGACACTACATAATTGGTCATGTCTTTTCGCGTGTTAGTAGGAATATTAAAGTATTGTATCAGGCTTTTTTTTGTATTTTGATAGCCGGCACATCTTTCATTTCGCTGAAACATAATCCTTGGCGTCAGCAATATAGGTTTTACATAACTGCGTAGTTAGGACTTGTCATGTGAAACTCCTAATTGTCGGTCATCCCAAGCCACATTTGTACACCCCGCTTTCCCGAGGTTCTGAGCCGACGAACCTTGGACACTTATGACTGAAATAGAACCGAGATATTAGGCCACTGCTGGGTTCAGTGCTGTGTATGCTACGATACCTGAGTGTTGTCGATGTTCTTATACGATATTTAGACATTTAGTGATTTATTAGCTCTGTAAACGGTGTAGTTTACATTACGGAAAGTAGCGGTCATATGTATTCATGACTGCGCGTCGGTAAATACGTTAGCTGCTTGTATAATTAACCGTAAATTAGTCTAGTTTGTGTCATAGAATTCAATCGTATTTGATAAAAATTCCGTCGACTATCCATTTCATTGATATAATCACAGAGACGTAGCCAGAAACTTCAGCACAACGGAAACCGTAGACTAGTTTTGTCAGTGTCATAGAATTCAATCGTATTTCCTAAAAATTCCGACGACTATCCATTTCATTGATATAATCACAGAGGCGCAGCCAGAAACTTCAGCACGACGGAAGTCGTAGACTAGTTTTGTCCGTGTCATAGAATTCAATCGTATTTGATAAAAATTCAGACGAGCAACCATTTAATTAATACCATCACAGAGGCGTAGCCAGAAACTTCACCGCTGGGGAACCGGCTTTGCTAGGCAGGGTATAGTTTAAATGTTACCTGTGGCTAAAGGACAAACAGTATGTTTCGCTTTTCTGTCATCGCAAGGCACAGATAGCGATGCGGTGGGACGTAGTCTTCGGCATATGTCGCTTATTCTAGCACAGAAGCGTAGCCAGAAACCTCACCACCGAGGAAACCGGCTTTGCTAGGCACGGTTTCTTTTTACTTTAAAGGTTAATGGTTACCTGTCGCTAAATGATAAACGTATGTTTCGCTTTTCTGTCATCCTTCACGCATGGCACAGATAGCGACATGTTGGGACGTGGTATCCCGTTCCCCTTGGCTACGCGACTGCAAAATTGTCGCTACTGCTGATTATCGCAACATTAAAAGTTTATTGACACCAAACGAATCATAATGAATATAAACATTAATAGAATATGGCCATTTTTTATCTTATTTAATGTTTGTTCACGGTATTTGCATAATTATGTCGCGTTGAATGCTGAATGATTACAGTCGCGAAGACTTGTCGCCTACCTGCCACAGTTATAATGAATTTCTAACGACTGATTGAACTACCGTAGAGCGTATAACAAGGAATTTTATGCCAAATGATTGGATTCTATTGGCGGAATATTTATGTTCAAAGTCTTTAAAGCATGCATAAAGGGATGCATGATATGCTATTCTCAATTTCATTTCAGATAAATTCAGTAAAAGCCCGATGTATTATACCAATCGGTTCAACGTATCTTATTGGTCCGACAGATTGCAAGCTGTCCACAGATGGTGGTCGTGAATACAACTACTGGACAACGTGTTACCTTAGTTAGCTTTCGATTCTTTGTACAAAGCTACGTGTCAGTGCTTTGAATAAGCTCATATCGTGTGTCCTATGTTCAACTTCAATATATAATAGTTTAGTACAACACAATACATATTTAGAGTAATCTCTAACTAAAACTGTGTTCATACGTCAAACTTTTGGCCCAAATTTTGTGCTCATAATTTGAGCTCAAAGTTTGATTGACGGTGATTTTAAAATAAAAATTGGAACGTATCAAAAATTGAGATCACAATTTGAGCTCAAACTTTTCCATGTAATGCATTTTTTCGATGATTGACTAAAAAAGAATATCCTTGAAAATTTTAAACAGCGTTCACACTTTCAAATTTACCAAAATTCCAAAAATGCTTTCAAATTTTGATCAAAGTTTGAGCAAACTTGTTAAGCAAGTGACCACGCCTTTAGCAATAATTCATCAACTGTGTGAGTTGGTAAATTCGTACAGCAGTTAAATAGTTGATTTTCCGCAGTAGTTAAAGCAAATACTTCCTTGAATTCCTGAAATTTTTTATCCACTAAACGCATCACTTTGGCAGAAATTTTGTGCTAATTGTGATTGATATTATAATGAGAAATTAAATGTCAGGAAATATTGCAAAACTTAGACAATAATGTTTGTAGTGTAGTTAGTCGGTTAGGTATGTATGACTTTATTCATTAAAAATGCTATAGTGTTATTTTCACAAATGGATACCATGACTAAAAATGATTCTATTTTGAGCAAGGAGATACTCAATTTTATATTGGAAATGTCGTAGAAATAAACCTACGAGAATCTCAGAACGCTTCAGAGATTCAGCCCAAGCCATGACCGAATGAATTACATTATATTCTGAAAAAAGAGCAGCTTATTGAGGGAACGCCCGACTTAGTCGTATGCTTTGTAAATGGCTCATAAAAGAACTTTGCTCAGCACTTCCTGGAAGACACAGCCCGTTTACAGCATAAGTAGATAGCCTTCACTTCGAATACACCTTTAGTCTCAGAATGTATCAATTTCATTCATATGTAACTTAAGTTGAGTAAAAAATAGATTATAATTTCTCGAACAGTTACAGTAGGCCGAACTTTAATATGAAATTTTACAAATTTTATCAGACTCGAAGCAACCTGAAGACAGAGATCGTTTTTGATCAATGAGAGATGGTCTCTTTAGCAGCGCACACGAAACATCATGAATGCAGAATTTTTAGATTCTAACTGATTTCAAAAGTGCTCAAACGTATCTGGGAACATGGCCAATTTTTAAACAACTTACGATTGATGTACTTAAGATTCCACTTTACCTAAGAAGCAATGCTAAATACTGTTGGAAACAGATCGAGTGATTTTCTTCTAACAACACAGAAGCGAAATTTTTTTATCCCTTTATATCACGAATAATTAAGCTTTGGAAAGAACTTTCTTTTATAATGGAAACTGTTTTCATATGTACTTTTAGTACCATTCAGAACAACCCGATACAGTGCTACTACGCCCCAAAGAACAGCCGATTTCCCCCACCTCTAATCACTCGCCCCAATATCACTTTGCTCTATAACCCTATTCACGGACTGAGAATTACAACTTTGGTGTTGAACTCTTTTGTGTCAGTGTAGAGGTTCTCAAAATTTGTTTTAAAAGTTGACAAGCCAAGTTTTGAAAAAAATTTGCAAGAATCTTAATTTTAAAGAATTTTGACTAAATATTTTGTTAAAGTACGTGTTTGTTCACGAATAACGGGGGCTACAGAGTAATTTAAGCTGCTAAACGCATTGATTTTATTACTTCAGGGTTGCTGTAGGTACGCTATTATGCTTTGAAGAACGCTGGAGGGGCCTAAAAACACTAAACTTTGGCAATAGAAATTGTCAAAATTTTAACACTTAGTTTTCCGTGGATGGTTATAATAGGTCTGAAAGTTTAAAGCGTTGCTGAATACGCTGAAATGTGTTTTAAGTGTTATATACATTCAATGCAGCAAGCAGTAAAGACCTACATGGTGAAAAAGCGGCGTTTGAAAGAAATTATTTTTTTTCGTGAAATTTATTATATAAATTTCGAAATTTTTAAGTATTTTTAGTATTGCTGAGAAGATTCTATGGATTGCGCTTGCTGAAAATTCAAGAAACGACCCAAATTGCTTTTTATAGATTGATATTGTATTACCGTTTTTTCGAGACTTTGACGCGAACTCACGGAGTTACATTTTGAACTTTGAAATGGTGACCTTGCGAGCAGGCTAGCCGCACTCATTTAGTTTCCCTTCCAACATAAGTTACTAGCTAACTATTTCATTTAAAACCAAAATAACAATGTTAATAATCAGACAAAAAAATAGCCTGATTGTTATGTAGTATACATGACAGGTTTTATATAATTTTAAATGTTTCCAACCAATTCTAAAAATGGTTGTTAGCTTATAAAGAAAAAAATTTAAAATATCCTAGATTTAATAACTTTCTGTCCGTATGTTAGTCGTTTTCAAAATATGGCTGTATTAAACGCTATTCCCTGGATATACAGTGTTTCAGCCCCTCCAGCGTTTCAAGAAACCCGTGTCCAACTGCTATCTGAGGAAGATGCGACTCAGTCAACGGATACGAGATGGAATTCTCCCTATGCAAACAAACTCTCACTTACATGGGATTCTGCTAATATTACAACGTCCGACGATACATCAATTGATATCGTTTTATGGGGATATTGGGAAAATATGCGTCTAATGGACTTTGTCGAGGTTCGTACTTTAGAAACCACACGCATACTTATAGTTCTATGTGTTTAGGAATAGAATAGTGGAATGTGTGAGAGGTCATAAAGTGATAGTTGGCATCGCAATTTATTTCAACAGGCACATACAGATATAAAGTGATAGATTTAGTTTTGAACTTTTTCTACGCAAAAAGTGCCCATTCCTGCAGAACTAGCGTCAATAAGAACATAGTCCTAAATAATTTTTTCAATTTTCGATTTTTTTAACCTCATAGGTTTACACAAGTGGATTATATTTATCTGTCTATCTATCTATCTATCGTGTATATCTCAAATATTACCTTTTTGTATATAGTTGTAAATGGATATTATGATCACTCACCCACATCACGCTTCTCTGCACGGATACGGTGCCTGCGGCAGGGTGCTGTGCACCGGTCAAAAGTGGGCGGCCGCTACCCGAAAATTGGGGAGGCCGCCATACGGCGACTTCTTTTTCTCGAAAATTGAAGGGGCCGTCCTCTCCCCACCTCCTCCCGCGTGCTGCCCCACTGGCTACGAATAACCACCGGCCGAGGCGCATGTGTACCAATTTAAATCTATTAAGTGGTTAAACGATATCTGTGCCGAACACAACTCTGAATGCGCAACACTATATCGTTAGAGTGTTTTTTCATCTCAGTTTTCCGCATTTTAGGGCTTTCAAATTTAATCTTTGCATGCGAATTCAGCTTTTCGTCAAAAATTTAGTAGTACACGTTATTTCCACATTTTCTTCGTATTTGGCCAGATATAGCGGCGATATCTTTTAGTGCCTGATGTCAAAATGGTGACATTAACCACATGGTGGTTTTCTGTAGTGACCGCTTCCTAAATGACATAGTTATTTCCGTTATTAGGCGCGATGGTGGCCTCGTCAAAATGAATTTGTGTCTATCTGACCCCTTTCCGTTTACCTTGCGGTATTCAGAAAGCTTCCTGCTTCCCTTTATTGGGGGCAATCCACCATAATAAACGGTACTGTTTATTGAGCGTTGTTTCAAAGAGAACACAGATTCCTTGATTGGTTCTGTGCGCAAAAACGACTAGGTGTTTCCTTATCTGTGGATGCTTTTTGCACCCCTGGATGGCTCTGTTTAGTCAACGCTGTCCAAAATGCGCTGTTTTCCGGAGCCGTTTGAAAAAGTCTCGTCTAAATGTCAATCGTTCTCTTTATTCCGCCAAAGAGCGTTACCCCCGAAATGACTATAAACTTCCTTTTAAACTAAGCGTTGTTTGAAATGACTGGATGGTTTCTTTAAATGGTCCTTATCTGAAAGGGAATGTTGGTCGGTACCGTCCAAAGAACTATTTTCTTTTCTTGACTCGGCGTTGTGGCAAAAACCATGAATAATTTAATCATTTTCATAGTACTGCTAACTAAAAAAGTTCGGCGTGTCTCGTGGAAGACTCGCTTAGCGGCAAACAACTGTGCTGCAAAGCTGGATCGCGGCTTGTTCGATGTACCTTTCCAACGAGAGACTTCAACAAACAATCCAGTATGGTGAATGTCACTACAGTACAAGGTTTGAAATGTATAATGATGAACTCTAAAAACTACCGTTGAAATTTAAAAATTTAGACGCCTTTGCTTGATTGCCATTGTGTGGACTTGTCTGATAGAATACACATATACCGCCTGTGAATTATTTCTGTTACTCATGAACTGTTAAATTTTTAGCTCAATTTTCCAGCTCGGTTACTGATAAACTGTAACTTTGTGTACGTATCTGATTTTATTTTGTGCATTTATGTACATGTTAAGCACATTCATACATACATACATTTATAAATGGCAGCTAAAATCTTTGGATACGATATTACAGCATTTTGTAAACTCCGAATGATGCTTTCGAGGACTTTCGAAAATTGCAGAAAATTTAGCAACCGGAATTCCTAAATTTTAGTAACTATTTAAACTTTTAGGGTGTTTCCAAAATACAAGAATTTTGTAAAAGCCTCCTTGAACGTTATCTAATTTATAGTTTATATACATAAATGGGCGAGCTCCAAAGTTTCAAACGGTTATATAGGGTTGTTCGGGGGATTTCCTCCACTGGGAGGGAGGGAATCAGCCGATCAGTGGGTGGAGGTTGCCATGGTTAAGTTTTTGAAAGTTTTTAGGATTCAAAATTTGTTAAAATTTCTACACAATTTTTGCCAATTTTTCCCGATTTTTGGGCATTTCAGCGGATTTTTGCCTAAAATTTCTTTCGCGCCTATGGCGGGGCGTGCGGGGAGCGGAGGGTGATTGAGGCGGAACAGCGCGGATCCTTAGGGGATAACGCTACTTTCCTTTCAATGGGAGATCGGCGACGCTACGAAGAGAGTCTGAGCCTTGGAGCATTGGACGGTGTGGGGATACTACAATACCACTCTACCACCATGAACATATACGTTTGTATTTCAATTCATTGGGCGAGTACTTTTGTGATCGAAAGATTTTGAAAATAAAAAAATTGAAGCCGATACAATCACCCACTGGATCCTTAGATGATCATTGAATTCATTGAAGGCTATTAACAACACGTTTATGTTTGCCGCAGTATTGTACGATTCCTCGATAAGTATGTTGCCAAACAATTCATTCCTGGTCTTCTTAATGCAGTTTATTTTGTCGTCAAACAACAACGCACTGCCGAGTACTAAAGACTTAGAACTGGACACTGATTTTAGATTATATTTAATAACAATTGGTTTTCATTTTGGTCCACATAACTGTAATAGTTAAAGGATTAATTTAAGCAAATTTGGTTTAACGCTTACAATTTAAATACATTATATTTATGTAGTTGTAGATTGGATCAATTGCGCGCAACTTGCCGAATAACGGGTATTATACATTTAATCCGGAAGAGCTTAGCCGATCAGACATGATCGATGATGCGTGGTCAAAATTTACGGTTGGATTTGTGCAAATTCGCGTTTCTCACGACTGGGAAATGAATGAACTCGGAAGTGGGTTAGTGAAATTGTTGTCCAATTTAAACTAATCGTTTTTAAATTTCAAAAAACCTTTCTCTTAAACTTCGTATTCCTGTATAAATAGTTAAAGTTTACTTCAGCTATTCGCAAAATGATTTATAGCTATTGTCGTTAACTGAAGACAAAAAGGATCAGTGGTTTTTGGACAATCCCCAAAATATATTCCGTACACTTTGGCAGGGTTTGGTACAGTCCAGTCGCATAACGAAAAAGTAATCTATGGAATTGAAGTAAATATGCCGGACAAGTCATATATTATTTTCGAAAAGTTGAAATGATTCTCTGTTTCAATGTATATTTTTGAGAGATTTTATTTGTATTAGTTTCTGTTTATTTTCTCTCCATTTGTTGTTATAAGATTTAATTCTGATCCACGCCAAATTTGCGGTCGAGATGGTTTAGATCTGAAAGTTTTGATGAATGTTTATAGTCCAGCTGGCCTTAAACCTTACAACTTCGGTATTCAAATCTTAACAGATGGCTATTAATATTTGCTATTGGACATACATTTTCTTTTAATATTTTGCGATAATGTTATGAATTTTGAACTACGATTTCTTGCATAGCAAAAACATTCTAATGCCTGCTACTAGACGTACTCATTATATATATAACTGTCAAAGTAGTCCATCGATTGATTTTTCTTGGTCTTTTGTCTATAAAATTTTAGTGTTTGGTGGTCAGAAATGATATCGTTTCCGTGGTATTACAAGCCGATTTGGTCCGACAATTACGGCAAAACAAATGGGAAATATGGTAAAGCCAATGACTGGGAAACGAATATGTGCATTGCCTGGTTTGAGGAAGACGGGGAATTGCCATCGTTTTGGCCGACACTTGAAGAGAAATTGTCGTGTCCATGTACGCTGGATCAGGCACTAGTGGACTATGGACAATTCTCTCCGGTACTCAATTGTGATATGTTTGGAGACTCGCGATGTCCGTATGCCACTGGTGCCGCTCACTGTATTCAATCAACGTGGAGTTTGTAAGTGGTTCTGTATTAAATCTAACCCTAAGCTAGGCTTAAATGCAGCTGGTAAAATAAAGGCTTGTTCACACGCTTTAATTTTTGATCAAAATTTGACGGTAATTTATGCCGAAAAATTTCGATATTTCAAAATTTGAGATCAAAATTTGAGGACAAACTTTTTCAAATAATGAATTTTGTCGGTTATCAGTATAATTACGTAATATCAGTACGTTACGGATGTTATATTTTAAACAAGGCTATTGCAGTTGGTGGATTTCAAAAGCAGAGAAGAGTGCATAAGAGATTCACTTTTAACGTCATCGGAACTAAATGTATTTCATATTCGAAAAGAAAAGGAACCTTTTGTAAAATCTAATAATTAGCCTGCTGAGTATAAACTAAGATATGTTATTCAATATCCATTAGTTGTTGTTACGTTCGTTAGTAGAAACTAGGGCGTGCTCCACCAATACCCCCTCTCTTGCGACACCCCTGACAGTAAACTATATAGTTACTTGTATTCTGTAGCCTAAAATACTGCGTTTTACAACCTTTTCTCGGAATAAAAAATTTATCGAAATCCATCCACCCGAACATGAGTTATGCATGTCACAAACAAACAAAAAATTTTTTACGAGTTTCGCCCTAGCGCCGTCAGTGGAAGCTTAGCCTTTTTCGATCGCTCCGTTTCAATTAAAGTGCTAAAAAATATTGGCGAAACTGATGACAAGTTGCTATGTGATATTTTGTCCTGTCATTTGAGTAGTGTATTTGTAATTGACGATGGAAGGTATTCCAAATAGCTCTAGTGTTGTTATTGTTAATCTGGCAATTTATCACGGATAATTATTGCAGCGTTCGACCATAGGTGTCGAATGACGGTCGGCTTAGGTTAGTGGGGTAGATGGTATCGGCGGGAGTAGGCCTGAGGGAAGTTAAAATTTTGAAATTTTTAGAAACTCAAAATTTTTTCATTTATGGTAAAATTTTCCCCAATTTTTGCAAATCTGCGTTAAATTATTTTCAATTTCCCATATATTTTGCTAATTTCACCTCAATTTTTTCCATTTGCAACCCTATTGTCCATATTTTCGTTAAAATTTTCAGCGCAGCGAGAGGGGGTGGGCTTGGGGGTGGTAGATACCACTTGAGTGGGCGTTGTGCCGTCTC